>CM072156.1:278512-526324 GCA_036850595.1 Rhyacichthys aspro | reverse complement strand
CCCGCACCGTCGGTTTGGGATGGGTCTGAAGGGGTTATAGTTTAATTTGGCCTTGAACTGGTTATAGATGGGTTTTAATGGGTTTTTGTTGGTTTTCAAGGGGTGTTTGTTGAATTTCAGGTTTTAGTTTGATTTAAACAGGATTTAATAAGGTTTTACTTAGTTTTGTACAAGTTTTGGATTTGAACAGGTTTTAGTTGGATTTACAACGTATTTAAAGCTGTTTTTGTGCTTTCACAGAGATGGGAGGAGACTTCGACAAAGTCCCAACATTAGTCAGGAGTAACTTTCCAGAGAGTTGGCTTTGGGAAGTACATCCCATCAAGTGAGTCCTCGTTAGACCTGGTTCAGACCTGGTTCAGACCTGGTTTAGACCTCTTTAGTCCTGGTTTAGTCCTGACTCTGGTCTCTCTTCAGTCGGGACCCTCTCCAGTTGAGTCGGACGCTGCCTGATTCTCTGACGACGTGGCGCCTCAGAGCCGTGGGGATGTCCGACAGCGGTGAGTCACACACTTCTATTTATTCTTCAATTTAATGGATTTGAAGAGGTTTTGAGCAGGTTTTAGTCGGTTTTGAGCAGGTTTTAGTCGGTTTTGAGCAGGTTTTGTTGCCGTCTGCAGGAATCTGTGTGGCTGAAGCCCGGGAGGTGTCGGTGAACCTGCCGCTGAGCGTGGATGTGCCGCTGCCGTATCAGATCGTCAGAGGAGAACAGATCCAGCTCAAAGGGTCGGTCTACAACCAGCAGAGCGACGGCACTAAGGTAAGTCCAAGTAAAACCAGGTCAGGTCCACTCAAAACCTGATCAAACCAATTCTAACTAAACCCATTAAAGTCCACACAAATCTTTTCAAATTTTGATTAAACTGTTTCAAATTGATGTAAGATCAGTTCAAATCTAAATAAAACCAACTTAAATTCAACTAAAACCTGTTCAAACCCAGTTTAAATCTGATTAAACCTGTTCAGATCCATCCAAACCACTTTAGTCCCTCCAGTATTCCCAGTCTGAGCTGTTTTTGATCTCAGTTCTGCGTGACGCTGAGCGTGGGCCCGGAGCTCTGCCTCGTGGACTCTCAGGCGAGCGGCTCCAACCTGAGGACGTCCCAGTGTAAGATGAGGACGCTCTCTGCTGGTGGAGTCGGGGAAGTGCAGTTCACTCTGATGGCTCTGCAGGCCGGAAAACACCAGCTCACCTTCCGCCTCAAGACGCCGTTCGGAAGCGCTGACGCAGTGAGGAAGACTCTCACTGTGGTGGTACGTGACCCTCTGACCCCTCTGACCCCTCTGACCCCTCTGAGCCCCTCCAGGTAGAACCAACTAAAACCTGTTTAAAACCATTTAAAACCTGTTAAAATCCAATCCAATTAAAACCTGCTTAAAGTCAATAAAATGACCTCCTACAACAAAGTGTGATTCATGTTTTAGCAGACAAATAAAAATGTTCTGAATTTTATTGTCTTACTTGGTAAAACTAACAATGAAGATTCCTATTAGCCTTTTACGTGATTTTCATAATATTTCATTTGTTATTTTTAATTGAAATCTGTTGTAAATCCTAGTTGCTTGTACCGTTCATGTGTTGGTTTGTTGTCAGCCTGAAGGAGTGTTGGCCAACGAGATGAAGGGAGGCCGGCTGGACCCACAGGGACTCTACGGTACGACACAAACTCAATTTAACGCCGTCTGAACTCATGGAAACGTTCTAAAGTTTGAAACGACGCTGCTGCAGGTTCACGGAAAACAAAAGTGGAGCTGAGGAGCACTGTGCCGAAAAACATCGTCCCCAACACACCGATCGAGAGGATGCTCACCATCAACGGTAACCGGCTCCAGGGGGATCGGAACAGGTTTTAGATGGATCCGAACAGGTTTTAGATGGTTTTGATCAGGTTTTAGATGGATTTGATCAGGTTTTAGATGGATTTGATTAGGATTTAGATGGATCTGAATAGGTTTTAGATGGATCTGATCAGGTTTTAGTTGGACTCAAACAGGTTTTAGTTGGACTCAATCAGGTTTTAGTTGGACTGGAACAGGTTTTAGTTGGACTCAAACAGGTTTTAGTTGGACTGGAACAGGTTTTAGTTGGACTCAAACAGGTTTTAGTTGGACTGGAACAGGTTTTAGTTGGACTGGAACAGGTTTTAGTTGGACTGGAACAGGTTTTAGTTGGACTGGAACAGGTTTTAGTTGGATTAACTGTTTCAGGGGAGATCCTGGACGACTTCGTGGCGGTGGTGGATGATCCCGAGGGTCTGAGGAAGCTTCTGGATCTTCAGGACGGGTCCGTGACCTCGGAGCTGGGAGGGGTCCTGCTGGTGCTCCATGTTTATCAGTATCTGGAGACCACCGGGCGCTGGCACATCCTGGGACCGGACGACCAGAAGAGCTCCGGGACGCTCCGGGCCCGCATCATGGAGGGTGACCACCCCCGCTTTAACACGCCCCCTCCCCTCACTTTAACCCCTCCTTCTTCACTTTAACCCCTCCTTCTTCACTTTAACCCCTCACCCTCACTTTAACCCCTCACCCTCACTTTAACCCCTCCCCTTCACTTTAACCCCTCCTTCTTCACTTGAACCCCTCCCCTTCACTTGAACCCCTCCCCTTCACTTTAACCCCTCACCCTCACTTTAACCCCTCACCCTCACTTTAACCCCTCCCCTTCACTTTAACCCCTCCCCTTCACTTTAACCCCTCCTTCTTCACGTGAACCCCTCCCCTTCACTTGAACCCCTCCCCTTCACTTTAACCCCTCCCCTTTACTTTAACCCCTCCCCCTTCACTGTAACCCCTCCCCTTCACTTTAACCCCTCCCCTACACTTTAACCCCTCCCCTTCTCTTTAACCCCTCCCCTACACTTTAACCCCTCCCCTTCTCTTTAACCCCTCACCCTCACTTTAACCCCTCCCCTTCACTTTAACCCCTCCCCTTCACTTTAACCCCTCACCCTCACTTTAACCCCCCCCCTTCACTTTAACCCCTGCCCCTCACTTTAACCCCTCACCCTCACTTTAACCCCTCCCCCTCACTTTAACCCCTCCCCTTCACTTTAACCCCTCCCCTTCACTTTAACCCCTCCCCCTCACTTTAACCCCTCTGGTGTTTGACCTCTGGTGTTTGACCTCTGGTGTTTGACCTCTGGTGTGTTCAGGTCTGGTCGGGGTCAGCTCGTTCAAAAAAGGAGACTACAGCTACAGCATGTGGATGAACCAGGAGTCCAGCACCTGGTCAGAGCAACACCTCCACTGTTTATCTGTATTTAGACAGGTTCTAGTTGTATTTAGACAGGTTCTAGTTGTATTCAGACAGGTTCTAGTTGTATTTACACAGGTTCTAGTTGTATTTAGACAGGTTCTAGTTGTATTCAGACAGGTTCTAGTTGTATTTACACAGGTTCTAGTTGTATTTAGACAGGTTCTAGTTGTATTCAGACAGGTTCTAGTTGTATTTAGACAGGTTCTAGTTGTATTCAGACAGGTTCTAGTTGGATTTAGACAGGTTCTAGTTGTATTCAGACAGGTTCTAGTTGTATTTAGACAGGTTCTAGTTGTATTCAGACAGGTTCTAGTTGTATTTAGACAGGTTCTAGTTGGATTCAGACAGGTTCTAGTTGGATTTAGACAGGTTCTATTTGGATTTGACCAGTTTTTAGCTGAACAGGTTTTTAGATGTATTTAAATACATTTTATTTACATATTTTAGTCAGATTTGAGCAGGTTTTAGTCAGATTTTAGTGGGTTTTAGTTGGATTTGAGCAGGTTTCAGTCGGATTTGAGCAGGTTTTAGTTGGGTTCTGTGTGTCCAGGGTGACATCTCTGGCCGTGCAGACCCTGGCCATGGTGAACCAGATCGTTCCTGTCGACCACGAGTCTTTGGCCAGATCCGTGAACTGGTTGGTCCTGAACGCTCGGAGATCGGACGGAGCCTTCACCGAGCGCTCCAACTACAAACCCAACAGGATCATGGTCTGGACTCGGTCTTTCTCCGTTTATCTGAGCAGGACTTAGTTTCATTTTGTGATAAATGATGGTTGTGTTCAGGCGCAGCGCTCAGACTCAGTGGAAAAGTCTGTTTATCTCACGTCGTTTGTTCTCATCGCTCTCCACAAAGCTACAAGGATCAACACTCCAGATCTGAACCTGCAAGTAAGACTAGGACTGGTCTGGACTGGACAAGGACCAGGACTGGACTGGGCAGGACTAGGACCAGGACAGGACTGGCCGGGACTAGGACCAGGACCAGGACCAGGACTGGACTGGGCTAGACCAGGACTAGGACCAGGATTTGGCCGGATTAGGACTGGACTGGACCAGACAAGGACCAGGACTGGGACTGGAGCAGGAGTAGACCAGGAGTAGACCAAGACCAAGTCTAAACCAGGTCTAAGCCAAGTCTAAACCAGGTCTAAACTAGGACTAAACCAGGTCTGAACCCGGTCTGAACCTGGTCTAAACCCGGTCTTTCTCGGTCTCTTCAGTCTCAGGAGAACAGTATCCAGTCGGCGATGAGGTTCATCTCTGAAAACGCTGTCTCGGTGAAGAAGGTGTACGTTCTGTCGGTGGCGGCCTACGCTCTGACTCTGCACGACCCCGAGAGCAGCGCCTCCAACAGGCTGGTGGACAAACTGGAGACACTCGCCAAGCAGAAAGGTTCAGGGGGGATTAGAACTGGTTTTAGAGGGATTAGAACTGGTTTAGGTTGGTTCTGAACGGGTTCTAGCTGGATTTGCACAGGTCTTAGCAGGACTCTCTGCTGCTGTGTTCAGGGAACCCTCCGGAGCTGAGGTACTGGCAGGAGGCGGACGTGAAGACCGACTGGCTGCAGCCGGATCAGACGAGTGGACAGACTGTGGAGACCACGGCCTACGCTCTGCTCACGTTCCTGCTCAAGGTCAGACTCCGACAGAACCGACAGAACGAACAGAACCGACAGAACTAACAGAACGAACAGAACCGACAGAACCGACAGAACCGACAGAACCGACAGAACGAACAGAACGAACAGAACCGACAGAACTAACAGAACCGACAGAACTAACAGAACGAACAGAACCGACAGAACGAACAGAACCGACAGAACTAACAGAACCGACAGAACTAACAGAACCGACAGAACGAACAGAACCGACAGAACTAACAGAACCGACAGAACAAACAGAACCGACAGAACGAACAGAACCGACAGAACTAACAGAACCGACAGAACTGACAGAACCGACAGAACTGACAGAACGAACAGAACCGACAGAACTGACAGAACCGACAGAACTAACAGAACCGACAGAACTAAGAGAACCGACAGAACAAACAGAACTAACAGAACCGACAGAACTGACAGAACTAAGAGAACCGACAGAACGAACAGAACCGACAGAACTAACAGAACCGACAGAACGAACAGAACCGACAGAACTAACAGAACCGACAGAACTAACAGAACGAACAGAACCGACAGAACGAACAGAACCGACAGAACTAACAGAACCGACAGAACTAACAGAACCGACAGAACGAACAGAACCGACAGAACTAACAGAACCGACAGAACAAACAGAACCGACAGAACGAACAGAACCGACAGAACTAACAGAACCGACAGAACTGACAGAACCGACAGAACTGACAGAACGAACAGAACCGACAGAACTGACAGAACCGACAGAACTAACAGAACCGACAGAACTAAGAGAACCGACAGAACAAACAGAACTAACAGAACCGACAGAACTGACAGAACTAAGAGAACCGACAGAACGAACAGAACCGACAGAACTAACAGAACCGACAGAACGAACAGAACCGACAGAACTAACAGAACCGACAGAACTGACAGAACCGACAGAACTGACAGAACGAACAGAACCGACAGAACTGACAGAACCGACAGAACTAACAGAACCGACAGAACTAAGAGAACCGACAGAACTAACAGAACTGACAGAACGAACAGAACAAACAGAACTAACAGAACCGACAGAACTAACAGAACCGACAGAACTAACAGAACCGACAGAACAAACAGAACTAACAGAACCGACAGAACTAACAGAACTGACAGAACTAAGAGAACCGACAGAACCAACAGAACCGACAGAACCAACAGAACCGACAGAACTAACAGAACTGACAGAACTAAGAGAACCGACAGAATTAACAGAACTGACAGAACTAAGAGAACCGACAGAACCAACAGAACTAACAGAACTAACAGAACCGACAGAACAAACAGAACTGACAGAACTAAGAGAACCGACAGAACCAACAGAACCGACAGAACAAACAGAACTGACAGAACTGACAGAACTAAGAGAACCGACAGAACCAACAGAACCAACAGAACTAACAGAACAAACAGAACCAACAGAACTAACAGAACTGACAGAACTAAGAGAACCGACAGAACCAACAGAACCGACAGTCATTTCTCAGGTGGGATTCTGTTTTTTACAGGGTCGGTTCCAGTACTGCAAACCCATCGTGACGTGGCTGACCCAGGACCAGCACTATGGACGGGGCTTCTTCACTCTGCAGGTAACCAGTACCATGGGTTCAACTGACTCTGGTTCATCTGACTCTGGTTCATCTGACTCTGGTTCATCTGACTCTAGTTCATCTGACTCTGGTTCATCTGACTCTGGTTCATCTGACTCTGGTTCATCTGACTCTAGTTCATCTGACTCTAGTTCATCTGACTCTGGTTCATCTGACTCTGGTTCATCTGACTCTGGTTCATCTGACTCTGGTTCATCTGACTCTGGTTCAACTGACTCTAGTTCATCTGACTCTGGTTCATCTGACTCTAGTTCATCTGACTCTGGTTCATCTGACTCTAGTTCATCTGACTCTGGTTCATCTGACTCTGGTTCATCTGACTCTGGTTCATCTGACTCTGGTTCATCTGACTCTGGTTCATCTGACTCTAGTTCAACTGACTCTGGTTCATCTGACTCTGGTTCATCTGACTCTAGTTCATCTGACTCTGGTTCATCTGACTCTGGTTCATCTGACTCTGGTTCATCTGACTCTAGTTCATCTGACTCTGGTTCATCTGACTCTGGTTCATCTGACTCTGGTTCAACTGACTCTGGTTCATCTGACTCTAGTTCATCTGACTCTGGTTCATCTGACTCTGGTTCATCTGACTCTAGTTCAACTGACTCTGGTTCATCTGACTCTGGTTCATCTGACTCTGGTTCATCTGACTCTGGTTCAACTGACTCTAGTTCATCTGACTCTAGTTCATCTGACTCTGGTTCATCTGACTCTGGTTCAACTGACTCTAGTTCATCTGACTCTGGTTCATCTGACTCTGGTTCATCTGACTCTAGTTCATCTGACTCTAGTTCATCTGACTCTGGTTCATCTGACTCTGGTTCATCTGACTCTGGTTCATCTGACTCTAGTTCATCTGACTCTGGTTCATCTGACTCTGGTTCATCTGACTCTAGTTCATCTGACTCTAGTTCGTCTGACTCTGGTTCAACTGACTCTAGTTCATCTGACTCTGGTTCATCTGACTCTGGTTCATCTGACTCTAGTTCATCTGACTCTGGTTCATCTGACTCTAGTTCATCTGACTCTAGTTCGTCTGACTCTGGTTCATCTGACTCTGGTTCAACTGACTCTAGTTCGTCTGACTCTGGTTCGTCTGACTCTGGTTCATCTGACTCTAGTTCATCTGACTCTGGTTCATCTGACTCTGGTTCATCTGACTCTAGTTCATCTGACTCTGGTTCATCTGACTCTAGTTCATCTGACTCTGGTTCACCTGACTCTGGTTCATCTGACTCTAGTTCATCTGACTCTAGTTCATCTGACTCTAGTTCATCTGACTCTAGTTCATCTGACTCTGGTTCATCTGACTCTAGTTCGTCTGACTCTGGTTCATCTGACTCTGGTTCAACTGACTCTGGTTCATCTGACTCTAGTTCATCTGACTCTGGTTCATCTGACTCTGGTTCATCTGACTCTAGTTCATCTGACTCTAGTTCATCTGACTCTAGTTCATCTGACTCTGGTTCATCTGACTCTAGTTCATCTGACTCTAGTTCATCTGACTCTGGTTCATCTGACTCTGGTTCATCTGACTCTAGTTCATCTGACTCTGGTTCATCTGACTCTAGTTCATCTGACTCTAGTTCGTCTGACTCTGGTTCATCTGACTCTAGTTCGTCTGACTCTGGTTCATCTGACTCTGGTTCATCTGACTCTAGTTCATCTGACTCTGGTTCATCTGACTCTGGTTCATCTGGACTCTGGTTCTATCTGACTCTAGTTCATCTGACTCTAGTTCAGGTCTGACTCTGGTTCCATCTGACTCTCTAGTTCATCTGACTCTGGTTCATCTGACTCTGGTCATCTGACTCTGGTTCATCTGACTCTGGTTCATCTGACTCTTGTTTCATCTGACCCTGGTTCATCTGACTCTGGTTCAGTCTGACTCTAGTTCATCTGACTCTGGTTCATCTGACTCTGGTCTATCTGTCTCTGGTTCATCTGACTCTAGTTCATCTGACTCTAGTTCATCTGACTCTGGTTCATCTGACTCTAGTTCGTCTGACTCTGGTTCATCTGACTCTGGTTCATCTGACTCTAGTTCATCTGACTCTGGTTCATCTGACTCTAGTTCATCTGACTCTGGTTCATCTGACTCTGGTTCATCTGACTCTGGGTTGTCTCTCAGGACACGCTGATGACCCTGGAGGGCGTGACACTGTACTCTAAAAGAGTCCCTCAAGCCGTACTGAACCAGGAGATTAACATCCGCTTCAACAGAGAGTCTGAGCTAAACACCGAGGTCCACCTGACCCGGAGAGCCCCCGGCTGGTGCCGGTTGCGGCCATCCAGGTCTGACCCCTCCATCCTGGTATGGTCTGGTCCTGGTCCTGGTCTGGTCCTGGTAGGCCCCCTGAGTGCGGTGGTCTTGTCTTGTCCTGGTCTGGTCCTGGTCCTGGTCTGGTCCTGGTCTGGTCTGGTCAGGTCTGGTCCTGGTCAGGTCCTGGTCAGGTCCTGGTCTTGTCTTGTCCTGGTCTGGTCCTGGTTCAGTCCTGGTCCTGGTCCTGGTCCTGGTCCTGGTCCTGGTCTGGTCTGGTCCTGGTCAGGTCCTGGTCTTGTCTTGTCCTGGTCTGGTCCTGGTTCAGTCCTAGTTCAGACCTGGTCTCGTTTCAGATCTCGAAGAACAGTGATGTTACGGTGAGCACAGCCTTCAGTCAGGGAGTGTCTCATGTGAAGGTGGGTTTAAACACTGTATTGTACTGTATTTAAATGGTGACATTACCCAGAATGCACTGCAGCGCTGGTGTTCGTGTTTCAGCTGAAGACGGTTTATTACCAGACGGTTCCTCCTGAGAAAAACTGTAACTTCGACATCAGTCTGGAGATGCTGAAGTCCGGCTCCAGCGGTGAGTCCTAGTCCCTTCATCCACTTTATTTCTGTGATTCTGAATGTGTCATGACTAAATATGGAGCACTTAGTTTCCCACAACACCAGGGTTTGACGACTAATAACAGACTCAAAATAATGAATGCTTTACAAAGAACTTTTAGAATATAAAAGGTTCCACAAGGACCAATCAATCGTGTCTTAAACTTCCACTCCCTGATTTTCCTCCAAAATCAGTCTAGAGACCTCTCCTGCTTCTCTTTTATTAAAAAATAAAACCACAAAATACTAATCCATTTGACCAAACTGAAGTTTAGAGTTTAGCGTTAGCTTAGCTGTGACTTCAGCGTCAGGACGACAATTATCTCCTCCTCGTTATTACGCTATTACAGTCCCTTATAATAAACAGTAGATGGCATCATAAAGGATTTTTTTTCACAAATTATTGCTTTTACAATAAACTGTTTGGGTTTTAAAATGTGGTAAAACTCTAAATGAGTCTCTAGAACCATTTTTATTCTGATATGTTTCTCTTGATCTTTTCTTGATCTTTTCTGTGTGTCCTCAGATCGAAGCCTGAGTGCTCCTCATCTCGTCGCTTGTGCAAAGTAAGACTATTATGATATACATTTTACAGGATGATGGTGTCACAGAAAGTGGGATAAAGGCTACGAACTGTTCTGGTCTAGACCTGGGCTAACTGCTGTTAGGTGACTAAAGCTAAATTATTAAAAAATACTTATTTTCATTGTATTTCTTTTTGTGGTGAATTCCCAGTGATCTGACCTGGGGCATGACTTTAAGGTTACCTGAACACACCATGTCAGAATAAGAGATTTCCCAGGTACCAGATCTGCTCGGGTGGCGTCACTTAGTGATGATGTCACAGAATATGATTGGTTGGAACGTTCAGGTAAAACCTGTGATTGTCTGTACGTCACAGGAATACAGCAGTTTTATCCCGAGTGAGTTTGAACAGATTAGAACAAACCAGATGTCATTCTGCCCTTGTTACATGCTAGAAAACATGTATATAATTATTTAAAGTCTACACTGTTGTTATATGTTATAAAAATAAAAGTAAATGTTCTTTGTTTATTGCAGTTCTCCAGTTAAGGCTTTAGTGGTTAGCATGTTAGAGCTACAGACTGTCTTCACTGAGAAAGACGATTTTAAACACATTTAGTTTGAAAACTCCGACAGTCTTTATTCTGTCTTACATTAACAGTTACTCTAAAGAGAAAACCCTGTTAAATACAGTGAGCTGATGTCATCAACGCGTGACTTTAACAACCCGAGCCAATCTCCGACCAGCACTGTTTGGATCCGGCTCAATTAGGCCTTACACAATAAAACATTGCATTAACACACTTTACTCCTTCAGCTCCGACCTGAACTGCTCATTGTTTCTAAAGTCAGCGTGATCCAGTCCTGGTTCAGGTCTCTGTGTGTCCCAGGTACAAGCCGCCTCCGGGCGAGGACGTGTCGGAGTCCATGCTGACGGTGATGGAGATCCAGCTGCCCTCAGGAGTCGAGCCGTTCCTGGACGACCTGCGCCCGCTCCGAGACGCCGGGGACCCGCTCATCGGCGACTTCAGACTGAACGGCAGGACTGTGATCGTCCCAGTCTACACCGTAAGTCACTGCCGTTTGCTGTTGGTCCCCCTTGGCTCAGACTAGTGAACACACCAGAAACTGCATCTCCCTTCAGAGCACAGTATTAGGAACAAAGATGAGCACGTTTGCCTTCCTGTCTGCCGCAGGTTCCTTCAGACCGCTTCCTGTGCGTCGGCTTCAGGATCCGAACAGCATTTGTCGTGGGAGGGACCAGTAACACTGTGTTCACCGTCTACGAGGACCAGGCCAAAGGTCAGGAGCTCTGAGACCACTCTGTGTGACTTCTGTGTTCTTCTAAGTAGATTTAATCCCTCTGTAGTTTAAAAAAAGGGTTGGTTTTCCTCTTTGCTTTGTGTTGCAGGCAGTAAATGCACCAAACAGGTCTCGGATCAGGAGCAGAAGATCCACAGACTGTGTCAGTTCGACCAGTGTCAGTGTGTGACTGGTGAGTCCTGACTGCGCTACTACACCTCATTCTTCTGGACTGATCTGGACTGAAACTGGACTGATCTGGACTGAAACTGGACTGATCTGGACTGAAACTGGACTGATCTGGACTGATCTGGAGTGAAACACCTTTATCCTCTTCCACTGATCTGGGACTTAATTTTTATTTTCATAATAAATCTTAAATTCTTCATTAAAATTGACTAAAGCTGATTTTGTGTCGTCAGCGGTGTGTTCGCTCTTCAGAGGAACCGTCAAGCCCAATCTCACGGCTGAGACGAGAAAGGAAGAAATCTGCCATCCTCAGATCAAATACGGTAAAGACTTTTGACAATCTTCACCGGTTCTGTGATAAAACCGCTTAGACCTGGTTCTAAATGGACCGGTTCTGGCTCTGTCCACAGCGTTCAAAGTGAAGGTGACGTCCACTTCGTCCGAGGGAGACTTTGTGATCTACACCGCCACCGTAGTCGAGGTCGTGAAGAACAGCAACGGTCAGTGTTTGTCCATTGTGTCTTTGAATTCCCTTTTAAAAACAGAATTTAAATTAATTTATTGTTTTAAAAATGATTAGGTTCCTTCTTTTGGGATAGAATCATCTTATTTCCTACATAATGTCAGTGATTGTGTTTGTGCAGAGTTCGACGCAGTGAGAGGCACCACTGAGGTCGAGTTCGTGAAGAAAACCACCTGCAACACTGTGGACGTCCAGAAAGACCAGCAGTACCTGATCTCAGGCTCCAGTGGACTCGAGGTGGTCCAGGACAAGAACTTCAGGTGAGACCAGGACCGGACCAGGACTAAACCAAGACCAGGACTGAACCATGACTGAAACGCGCCTGAACCAGGACTAAACCAGGACCAACCCTGGACCTGCTGTGTCCCTCTCTGATCGGGTCTGTGTGGTCTTCAGGTTCCGGTTCCCTCTGGACTCGGACGTCACGGTGGAGGTCTGGCCTACAGTCTGCGGTCCTGAGTGTGCACAGCTCGTCAAGTTCAGCTGGATATTGCAGCTCCAGGGCTGCGGCTGACGAGACCCACCAGAACCGGTTCAGCTGGGACTGACTCACCTCCAACAAAAGTCTGAACAAACCAGGGCTGCACTACATCCACAGACGAGTTTGAAGATTTGGTCTCGATTCATGACATTGTATGAGGATTCTGTGTTTATTTGGGCTTTTGCTGCATTAATATGGTCCAGAGTTGTAATACCAGGCTGTGTTTTTGTGTGTCATACCCAACAGTGTTTGTCTTTGCTTTGGCTTATAAAATCAGAAAAGCATTTATCAAAACATTTAGCATAAAATATATATGTATAAGCCCCCTGGTGGTGGAAAACATAATAGATCAGACAATAGATCAGATGTCTTTGAATGAATTCATTTTACAGTGAAATCATTCTTCCATGTTATATACAGTATTTGAGCTAAAAGTTGAGATGTAAAATGGAAAATAATAATATTCTGCTGCACGTTTATGGCACAAAAATCAAGTCTGAAAACTGGGCTGAATGAAACTTATGACTTTTCACTTCAATATTAAAGTATATGTCTGTCACACGTCATTGCAACTTATTACACGATCATATTGCTTTGTGCAAGATATCACGCAGCCCAATAAAGACTAAAATGTCCTGGTTTAAACAGTCCCTGTCCACAGTTGTGTCTGTTGCATGTAATAAAACTGTAAAAAAAAAAGACAAAGCAAATAGGGTTACAAATATGTACTGTTACTGAAAATAAAATAATGGAAAAAGCAGTGGACTGGACATGTTGAATGAACAGAAAGCAGCTTATTGTGCTATAACAAGTTTTGCATTTATAACAGTCAGAGATATTTTAGCTGCAGTCATTTTTGTCTCTTTTTATCATGTATTATGTTTTGAGTTACCCCATATAGTTAAATTTAATTGAATATTTGTGTAAAAAAAGGCCATAAAATCTTACTTTTAGCCTCACCTCATAGTCTTCGGTTGCTTGTTAATATGTTATACACTGGAAAAGCTATGATGCATTTTTAACAATGGTAAATATTAGAACGGGCCATTAAAAGTGGTATTGTCTGGTCAGTTTTACAATATAAGCCAATAGACTTCAACACGTATTCAGCAAATATAGTGATGTTGGAATATGTATTGGTATTTGTATTGGCTCAATTTAGGGTTTCAGCTTGTATTATTTAATCTGGATTTGTGCGAACTCGCATAAAACTGTGAAAATAACAACTTTCCGCACGGACTATGAAGGCATTATTCAACTAACGGCAGTGTCAGAGAAGAAGGTAGTCGCTTCAAAACACTTTTATCATAAACCTTCAGGTTTGTGTCGTTAATAACCACCACTACGCCATAGAGGACGTTAGTTTCAGGGATTAATTCAACTGTTCTTTGCTGGAATTAGTTTGAAACCTGTTTTAGTCGATACTTAAAATGGCGGCCGTGAAAAGACTCCTTCAGCGTCAACGGCAAAGGCTTCTGTGGAAGAATAAACTTGTAAAAACATGTCAAAGGTAAGTCCTTCTCTTTTATACTGATAACAGCTGTATATTTTATGAATTTGTGTAGTGTATGAACTTATTTTCACTGTCTGTGAAGGCTAGGTTCAAAGTGTCTTATTAAATGGTAGATTTCTGTGCTCTTGCTAGCTTATCACCAGCTCGCTAACGGGCTAACAAAAACACATTTTACTGGTACATTTCTTCAATTTATGACCATGTATTTGAATTAGTCTCCTAAATTATAGTAATTTAGTATAACTTATGAATGTTTGTCAAAGTACGTGGGTTTAAATGGAAAAAAGAAGTGAACTGGTCATTTTGTTAAACAGAAAGCAGCTAACGATGTTCTGCATTTATACATTTATTTAGACATTTTGTTTCCGTTGTATCCATTGGTTTTAGTTTAACATTAAAAGCCTTAAAGTAAACTCTGATACGTTTTTAAGGTGTTACATTAAATGTCAAATGTTTAAGTGTTTTTTTTTTTAATGAATTTGTGACTGAGTCCAAGAAGAAGAATTTAGAATTAAAGCTGAAGCTAGACCCAAAACAACTTCAGTTTTGGGCATATGGAGTGATTGGTTTATTTATTTGGACAAATATGATTCTCTCTCTGCACAAATATTATATATAAACAAGTATTTTAAATGACACAGCCCTGTCAATTTTATATTTGTTAGAATCTGATTTATAGCTCTAATTGGACAATTGTTTATGCAAAGAGTGTAGTTCTGTCACAAACAATACTATATTATTTATTGTGTGTTTGTGCAGCTCTATTTACACTAATATTACACTGTTTACTGTAGTTTCCTGCTGTAATGACCTCACATTAAAAAAAGTAAGATGGGACTTTATTGAGCCTTTAATTGAGAAATTCACCTGTAACGGCAGCTCACGGACAGGTGCAGTGCAAAAAGTAAAAAAAAAAAAAATTACTGGAAGTATGCATAAAATAAAATAGATAAAATCGTAAGAAAATTTTAGTCGAATCAAATATAAAATATCAATATGTTTTCAACAACAGTGTTTACAACGGACTTTTATCTGACCATAGAGAGTCTCCAAAGCTGCTGCAGTGTCTCCAAAACCTGAACAAGATGATGATGGCTCTGATGCAGCTCATACAGTTGAATGATTCCAGGCCCGAGCTCTGAGCAGCCAATCAGGGCTCTCCGTGGCAGTAAACCCCGCCTCCTCTCCTCTGATTCACCTCAGGACTTTGAGTTTACAAATACAGTTTTTAATACATCAGGATTTGTATTTCAGTCTTCATTTTTCTGGTTCTATATGTCGTAATAATGCTGTTAAAGTCACTGATGAGACGTGGGGTGTAGCTCGGTGGCGGCAGTTGAAGAGGTCTCTGGTTCAAATCCGGATGAAGAGACACATGATCCACTCCCAAGAACGTAGGATGCATCTTTGACTCCAGTCCTCACCAGCAGGGGCAGTACTAACCGTTTGTATAAATTACTCAGAGATCATTTTAGGTTGCTGTGGCTTTTAGTTGATGAAAAAAGTGTCTACTCCGAATAATGAGAGATACTGCTGTAGAATCTGTTTATCTGAACTGGCAAGCGTTTGTTCATTGAAGTAAAACAAAGATTGACAGTGGGGTCTACTGTAAACATTCATTACATTTGTTGTAATAATATTTATGTAGTTCTGTTTTAATTAGGGCTGGGCGCACGTTCAGGTTTTTTTCATTGCCCCTCTTTCTCTCACAGCCCACTGCTTTTGTTGACAATGGGCAAAGTAATTTCACTTCTGTAAACAGGAGTCAGGACAGCAGCGTTGTCACAGCAGAGCTTTAGATCTGATGGAAGTGTGAAAAAAAAAGAATAGAAATTAAACATATTTTTTAATTGAAAAAATGACTAAGAATCGTAGCCAAATAAATCGAGATATAATGTGTATTCCATATCACCCTACCCTAGGTTTACTGCAGGGTCAACACTAGGGCTGCAACTAATGATTATGTTGATAATCAATTAATCTGTTGATTATTTTTTTGATTAATCGATTAATAATCGGATAGTGATGTGAAAATGAATGTATGACGACATGGTGGACTTAAAAGGCAATACTGCTATTTTTTTGCTCCAGTTAAGATTTTGAGATAATAATACAGTATTGTACTATATAGAAACACATGTGCACACTTCTAGAACACATTTGTGTTTCTACAGGTTTTTCCATCAGTGAAGGGTGCCACTCAAGGACTATGATGTTAGGAGTGTATATTAGCAGCTACATTCTCTAAATCTAAATTTGATTGTGGTATTAAATTATTTGATTGTGTTCATGAATTCCAACATATTATAATCTTCCATCTAATAAATGTAGAAATACCATAAAAAAAGTTTAGCTTAAATTACAACATATGTTTGAGTTTTTCCCCATAAAACATTTATTCCTTCGTGCATCTGTGCATAGTTTTCAGGGATATACCAGAGTTTGTGGATTAATATTCCTGGGCTGGATTTATTACACATTTAGTACAAAAGGACAGTTTGTGTTAGTTTTCTGCTGGTGGTTAATTATGTTATAATTTTATGACATTAATAGAAGCAAAATAAACTGAAAAACACGAGACTTAAATCTGTGGGGATTATTCTACTCACTTTTCAGCTGAGAATGTGAACAGGTCCCGTTCTGTCTTCTGCTCCAGTTTAACCAGGTTTATATTTGTAAAGTGCTCATGAAGCGAGTTAGTCTTGAATCAGACACATTTAGAGTCCTGTGGTTTTATCTAAAGTGCTTCCACACTTTGACTTAAATATATCTTTCTTTCACCGTTAACTTCGCAGTTTAGCGTTAACCTCTGTCATGTTTTCAAATGTACTCTCCCACAACATGTGGAAAAGTTTGTGTCACGTGACCGATACAACGCGCCTCATTGGCTGCTTCTGCTTCTTGTGTTGTGTTGCTGGATCACAAACATGTGGTGGCTCATTATAACAACACATGATCAGTATGTTAATAGTTAATTACATGAATTATACATGTACGACCGGCGCTGATTAATCGATGACTAAATTAGTTGTTGATTATTTTAAAGATAGATTTTTTATTGATTAAATCGATTAGTTGTTACAGCCCTAGTTAACACTATACACACACATTATATTTCCAACAGCAGTCATATTCACCGCTGATTATTATTATTATATTTTATATCTGTTCACAGCCACTGCCAGAGTCTCCAAAACCCTAACAAACAGGCTGATGATTCTGATGAAGCTTGTGCAGCTGTATGAGGCCTCCAGGCTCCCAGCCAATCAGAGCTCTCCTTGGCAGTAAGCCCCGCCTCTATTCCAGGTATGACACAAGTTCACAGCAGGTTAAGTCTATTGCTCCATCACAGCATTATAAAGGGATGTAATGTCAAGAAGGTCAGCACTTTTGCTGAAAATAGCTTTTTCGACGAGGATGGGATTCGAACCCACGCGTGCAGAACACAATGGATTAGCAGTCCATCGCCTTAACCACTCGGCCACCTCGTCTGTTTTTTCTGTTAGAGGTCCTAACGTTAGAAACCCTGAACCCTTTCTCATACTTGGGGCCCATGACTGTACCAGTCTAAAGGCCAGTTTACACTGGTTGCTTTGTGCAGCTAGTCGAGTGAACGCTGAACATCTGAGACTGGGAGACACCCAGTAGTCCACAGCAGAGACCTGACTCTAGCTTGGCTTTCAATCAAGAAAGTGACACAGAAAACAGTCCTGTCTCTTCATCACACATACTCTTGTAGCTAATTGTCTCTTATGGTCTGGTTAACAGACATATTCACTCATTTCTATCCTTCACAGTTGACACATTTTGCTTTTGAAGCAGTCCCAGTTGAACTCAGAATTGACAAAGTCCCATGGATGAAATGTCTTTACCTCAAACCTACGTCCAGATGTCTTGTTCACATTCTCCTGCAGATTCTGGCCCCTTATTGAGAGCATGTCACCTTCGATAGCTCAGTTGGTAGAGCGGAGGACTGTAGTGAGTTCATGACTGTCATCCTTAGGTCGCTGGTTCAAATCCGGCTCGAAGGAGGAGCTTTTTTTATAGAAACAACACTCTTGCCATTTTAGCAGTTCATCATGGGACATTACATTAAGGCGGTCCAACTGTGGACTGTGTCTCTACTGGAGGACTTAAATGACAGTGACATGATCGAAGCCCCCCTGGTGTTTTGTTGTTGGGTTGTTTATTGTGTAGAGTGAAGATGGGGAACTGCTGACCTCGAACAGGGACGTTGTTGGACAGTGGAAGGAAAACTTATCAATCCCATAGATATACTTTCTGTAGAGGCAGTGGCTGAGGATTCAGAGTGGGCTGTCACACAAGCCAAAGTCCCAGAGGTGGTCAAAAAGCTCCTTGATGGCAAGACACCGGGGGTAGATGAGATCCCCCCTGAGTACCAATAAGGTTAGTATATCAGAGAAAAGGAGACAGCAGAGAGAGCTACAGACAGCAATGAGATGACTTGGATAGACACTGAAGAGAAACCAGCATAAACACCAACAGAAACTGAGAAGGCAATCAATATTTGGATTGTGTTTTATAATAATAATAATAATAGTAATACCTCTACCTCTGAAATCATACTGCTGCCCTTCACAGTTCACACAACAACGAAACAATAACACCTCCACGGTCGGATTAAAAAGTTGGCATTTTTGTGGCATGAGATCTCCAAATGGCCGTGCAGAGTACCTGGCCTTCCTGGAGTCCCAGGGAGGGCTGCTGGAAGGTGCTCTGACTAGGGACTCTCTGGAGGGTCTTTAACGCTCAATGGGCAATGACAGCGACACCTGAAGAGGCGTAATTGGGACAGCCTGCGTGATCGGCACCCGGGTGGTGCCTTGTTATTGGACTTCTGTGCCACAGTTTGTCTATAATGAACACCATGTTCAAAGAGAAGGATGTCCATGAGTGCACGTGGCCCCAGGACACCCTCGGCCGGACTTCTTCTGGATGTATGTCTTGGACACTCGGGTGAAGAGAGGGGCTGAACTGTCAACTGATCACCACCTGGAGGTGAGTTGGATCCAATGGCGGGGGAGGAAGCCGGACAGACTTGGCAGACCTTATCGTACTGTGAGTCTGTTTGAACATTTGGCCAAATGCCCCGTCAGGGAGGTCTTCATCTCCCACCTCCGGCAGAGCTTTGACTGGATCCTCAGGGAGGCTGCAGACATTGGCTGTTTCCCAATTGCCAGGAGCCTTCCTTCGGAGGTGGTTCCTCCAGAGTCGGCTTCTCTGAAGCCAAGGTTAGAGTCCTGGGTCACTCCTCATGAGTCTTTGGAACAGACTTCAGGCCGAGCTGTGTCATCAAAAGCCCCGCCCACAGTTTTGTCGCTGTTTTCAATTCTGTATTAAAAACCCTTGACATTCAAATTTAAACTGAAATTTCTCCGCTTTAAGCCTCACTTCCTTTTCTACCACCTTTTTTTCAAAACACTTGCGGTGTATTGTGGGTAGGGAAAGGCCACGAAGGATACACAGATGCATCCTGGGTATTTTGGCCAAACAGAGGACTCACTCCATGGAAGGAGGTGGGGTTTGGAACCAAATGGAACACACCTTCGGCCGCTGGTTTCCTCCAGAGATTCCTCCCATGGAAGGATCATGGCAAATGGGAAATGGCCTTTGAGTATGAGTGGACCATGTTCTCCACCTCTGTTGTTGATGCGACTTCTCAGAGCTGTGGCCCTGGGGATCTGGTGCCTGTTGTGGTGATCCCCGAGCCCAGTAGACACTGTCAGGCTGATAGAGTCCTATGGAGCCTGGCTTGTGGGGTTCCTGAGGCGGCTGATGGGTACTGGTGGGCCAGGTGGACGGTAGCACGGGAGGTTGTGTGGTTGAAGGGTTTTAATATACATTAACATTAAAATGAACCTTTTGCCGACGAGGATGGGATTCGAACCCACGCGTGCAGAGCACAATGGATTAGCAGTCCATCGCCTTAACCACTCGGCCACCTCGTCTGATTATATAAGGTTTATTTGGTTTTTGGAACAACTTTTGAAGATGCTTTCTTTAGCGAAACCAAACCCCAGACTGAATATAGAATGTATATTACTCATAATCCGAGTGCTTTTGTTTGGCAAGATAAGTGTGACCAAAATCAGTTTTGAGCTGAGTATCTCTGTGGCACTGAGATGTAGAGGCTAGAAAGGTGGGGACGACGACAACTCTTTCTCAAATTTTCGGTGGAGCATTTTAAAAAAAACAACTCAGTCAGACGGATGCTCTCAGTTAACTCCAGTAGCCAAATAATGTATATGTTTTGTCATATCCATTAACACGCTGTTATTTCATATAACACTATTGAATATTTACGAAAGTCTTCATTGACATTGATGAAAGACTGTGTCTTTCTCTCTGCGTCCAGCAGGAGGCGCCCTGTAAAAATGGTACAACTCATGCAGCTGTGAGACACAGTGAGGACACCAACAGATGGAAAAACAGAACAAACAAAGTTCTACGACCGGTCAGTCAGAACACACAACTGTGTAAAGCTGTGGCTTCTACATTTGCACGGGACAAGTGTTATTATACACAATTATTAGAATTTTCCTGCTTGAAAAGCATTCGGCTCATTTTTTAATTTATCGTGAAACTGTTTTTTTAAATGAGTGTGACAAAAATGGATGAAATTATCTAACATTCAGTGACATTACCAAAATGGAACAAATTATGGATGGTTTAGACAAAAAGAAAACTTCCTGTGACATAAGGTAAGAAAAGAACAATATACCATCTCCCACTAACAAAAAAAACAACCCAAAAAAAAAAAAAAAAAAAAAAACAAAAAAAAAAAAAAAAAAACACCCCCCCAAAAAAAAAAAAAAGTAGGCGAATTCCCCCTCCCCCGGGGGCCGAAGGAGGGCCACCCCCCCCCAGCCAAAACCTTTTACGGAGGACAACTCACCCTGCCTCTCATCCCATTTGAAAGTAAAGCAAAGTCCCATGGATGAAACCTACGTCCAGATGTCTTGTTCACATTCTCCTGCAGATTCTGGCCCCTTATTGAGAGCATGTCACCTTCGATAGCTCAGTTGGTAGAGCGGAGGACTGTAGTGAGTTCATGACTGTCATCCTTAGGTCGCTGGTTCAAATCCGGCTCGAAGGAGGAGCTTTTTTTTTTATAGTTTATAGAAACAACACTATTGCCATTTTAGTAGTTCATCATGGGTGATTACATTGTTTTCCTCCTCTTGTGTCTGGGAGAGGGGCTGGAAGGCAGTCCAACTGTGGACTGTGGCTCTACTGGAGGACTTAAATGACAGTGACATGATCGAAGCCCCCCTGGTGTTTTGTTGTTGGGTTGTTTACTGTGTAGAGTGAAGATGGGGAACTGCTGACCTCGAACAGGGCGTTGTTGGACAGTGGAAGGAAAACTTATCAATCCCATAGATATACTTTCTGTAGAGGCAGTGGCTGAGGATTCAGAGTGGGCTGTCACACAAGCCAAAGTCAAAACAACAAAACAATAACACCTCCTCGGTCGGATTAAGAAGTTTGCATTTTTGTGGCATGAGATCGCCATCCTCATAACAGAATATTTGCATGCTCTTATTATTTCTTGTCAATTCAGCCAAAAGCTGTAATTCACTTCGACAGATTTATATTTTCATATAAGTTCCTCTGAAAAGCAAGTATCGACGAGGATGGGATTCGAACCCACGCGTGCAGAGCACAATGGATTAGCAGTCCATCGCCTTAACCACTCGGCCACCTCGTCTCACTGTGCGCCTCCTCTTTCACTGTCATTCTATAAATAGTATGAGTCCTAAGGGTGCTGTTCGACAGGTTTAACAGTTCTTAATACAACAGTTACAAATTTTATTAACAGATACAAATACTATTGACACAAGCCATTTGTTAATGCTTAACTAATGTTAATTAACCCTTAAGTAATTCTAAACAAAGGCTTTATAAACAGCAAAGAATGGAATTAAGTGGTGTGAAGTATTTTTGAGCAGTATTATAAAGGGTCAGGCAGATTTCATCTGACAGAAGCTTATAAACTGATACTCACAGTGAATTACAAATACAAAAGTAATTGGAGAATGCGGGCATCGATCCCGCTACCTCTCGCATGCTAAGCGAGCGCTCTACCATTTGAGCTAATTCCCCTTGTACCTAGTTGTGGGAGGTGCTCTTCTTTTCATCTGTGTGTGAGAGCGAGCAGGAGCTACATTCAGGGAGCTTCTGCACCAAAAGCTAGCTAACTTGTTTGTCAGTTATTTTAGTCTGCTAGCTAACTTGTTTGTCAGTTGTTTTAGTCTGCTAGCTAACTTGTTTGTCAGTTGTTTTAGTCTGCTAGCTAACTTGTTTGTCAGTTATTTTAGTCTGCTAGCTAACTTGTTTGTTAGTTGTTTTAGTCTGCTAGCTAACTTGTTTGTCAGTTATTTTAGTCTGCTAGCTAACTTGTTTGTCAGTTATTTTAGTCTGCTAGCTAACTTGTTTGTTAGTTGTTTTAGTCTGCTATCTAACTTGTTTGTCAGTTATTTTAGTCTGCTAGCTAACTTGTTTGTTAGTTGTTTTAGTCTGCTAGCTAACTTGTTTGTCAGTTATTTTAGTCTGCTAGCTAACTTGTTTGTTAGTTATTTTAGTCTGCTAGCTAACTTGTTTGTCAGTTATTTTAGTCTGCTAGCTAACTTGTTTGTCAGTTATTTTAGTCTGCTAGCTAACTTGTTTGTCAGTTATTTTAGTCTGCTAGCTAACTTGTTTGTCAGTTATTTTAGCCTGCTAGCTAACTTGTTTGTCAGTTGTAAATGGGAGAAGGGCTGTAGTAATTTATTTTTGTCCCTTAGCCCTTTCTGAGCATGTGTCGTGACTGTGGCGTCCGGTTGAGGTCAGTGAAACACCTCCCCCTCCTCCTGCTCTCACTAAGGAGCAGAAACCAGAAGGGACACACGTCCTGAATCACTCAGGAGGGGAATTAGCTCAAATGGTAGAGCGCTCGCTTAGCATGCGAGAGGTAGCGGGATCGATGCCCGCATTCTCCAGCCTTTAGCCCATTTGTCTTTATTGCATCCTCATACTATTGACTGTGAGGTTGACTAAACCAGCTTCTGTCACAGGAGCTGCAGGTCTGACCTTAATACTGGATAATAACAATTCATTAACATTAACAAATAACATTAATAACACTATTACACATTAGCTCAGTTTTAGTTAAGCCTTAATTGTTATTAAAGCAGTAGTAAACACTTAATCATCAGTTGTACATTATACTCTAATATGTATTTATAGTACGACAATACATTGTTCTCCTTGACACTTAGGTATTACAGAAGTTCATCGTTAGTAAATATGAGTTTATAGTTTAGTAATAGTATATTAGCTGTATTTATATGCATTTATCATGTATCTTCTAAAAATGTTACAGTGAGTATACTGAGTGTGAGACGCTTCATAACAGCTATATTCACTTAATAATGGTTTGAATACAAGTGGTTAACCTTTACTTAAGCATTACCAACTCTATAATTAGTCATAAATACATAATGCTTAGACGTCTATGACTTATTACAATGAGTTTACCCTCACCACGGCCCTAAGATCAATTATGATACGTGACCCACCAAAACATGGTCACAACCAATGCTGCCTGTTAATTCAGAACAAGGCTCTCCTAAAATGACTTTTATTTCTGCTTGTGATGAAGAGCAGTGGAAGAACTGCCGTTTAAACAAAAGAAGCAACAGGTCTGTCTCTTTAAGAACCTCTGACCCTCCCCTCAGGGATTTCCCTGGAGCTCTCAGCTCCGGAGTCAGCCATTGGACGGGACAGGAATGTGTCTGCTCTGATTGGCTGATACAGAGATTTCCTGTGTCGTTCAAAGACATACAGAGAACCAGTTTAGTAGTTAATAACGGAGAAGAGATAGACATGAGGAGAATGAATCCAGGAATAAAAGAAGCACCAGTTGCTGTGGACTGAAGAAGAGGGATGGGGGAGGAGTGTTTCCCATAATTCCTCTGTGCTGCTGAGCTGTGAGTACAAAGGCTGACGTTTATTCATAACGACAGGCTCCTAACAACTCACAAAGACAGACTAATAGCAGCTGTAGCCTACATTTCACTCAGTTTAATGTAAAACTGATGGCGCTTTAACTTCCTCTGAGCCAGACGTATAAAAACAGACGTGAACACCCCTCCCTCAGAGCTCATTATCATCAGAAAGCCCAGCCCACATTACCCATGATGCACCTGTGCCTCTCACAGAGGTGAAACCATGACTGAGGAAGCAGAGCGTGCAGAGGCCTATATAACCCAGCCCCAGGCAGGGCTCTGTTGTGTTAGTTCGCTAACACATATACTAAAATTGGAACGATACAGAGAAGATTAGCATGGCCCCTGCGCAAGGATGACACGCAAATTCGTGAAGCGTTCCTCATTTTGTAACATTAGAAGATCTCACTTTTACTGATTTGTAACATTTAGACAGCATTTAATACTTGCTTATATTTCCAGATTTGTTAATATTTACATATGGAATAAATTATAGTTAGGGCTTGAAACCTAAATATAAAGTATAATGACAGAAATCAAAGTTGAAAACACATTCTGTTGAGAAATACATGCTTTACACATTTAAATGTTTATAAAAACTAGACAGTGTTAGCATGTAACGCATTTGGATCCTTTAGCTCTTATTTACCAACCAAGTGCAGATCTGTGCCTTAAAATCATTTTCCTTGTTCTGTATAATTTATTCAAATAAACCAAAGCATTTGCATCAGTGACATTAATTTGGCCCCAAGACTGAACAAAATGCTGCAAGCTGAATGAATACCAGCTTTTATGAGCTTTTCTCACAAGAAAACAATAACATTTAATTATAGTTAATAACACTATAATAACAGTTAAACACACTATTAACTGTTAGTTTTATTACATACTCATTGAATAGTAATTAGTTAATAAATCAAAGCTGGATTGGGTCTGTTAGTAACTGTTAGTTAAACATTAGTTAAATATTTATTAACTATTTGATAATTTTTTTTAAATGAACTGTTTTCATTAATATATATATTTACTCACACTACAGATAATCCCTCACACTGTGCTAGAGTCTTTAAACAGAAGTGAACACCCCTCCCTCAGAGCTCATTATCATCAGAAAGCCCAGCCCACATTACCCATGATGCACCTGTGCCTCTCACAGAGGTGAACCCATGACTGAGGAAGCAGAGCGTGCAGAGGCCTATATAACCCAGCCCCAGGCAGGGCTCTGTTGTGTTAGTTCGCTAACACATATACTAAAATTGGAACGATACAGAGAAGATTAGCATGGCCCCTGCGCAAGGATGACACGCAAATTCGTGAAGCGTTCCTCATTTTATCATTTTTACTAATTTGTTATATTTACAGAGCAACAAGTAATAAGTAAAGAATACATTAAATGTAAGGTTTAAACCTGTTTAAAAGTTTAATGCTTTTAAATTTAAAGTAGTTTGACAGAAATGAATGTTGTGGAAAAATGAGTTCTGATTTTAAATCTATGTGCATTTAACATGTTTTAAAAAGTTTAAAACAAAGTGAACATTTGGACACAAGGGCCTTGTTTATCACACATCTGTGAAACATATGCAGAACTGTGCTTTGTAATAACTCTTAGGTCCCTCTAATTTTATATGAAATCAACCACAGCATTTACATCAGCTACATTTTAGTGCCTAGACTGAACCAGATCTAATACTATCTAAACCAGGGATGGACAACAGGCGGCCCGGGGGGCCACACACGGCCCACGTCCTCGCTCCGAGTGGCCCTTCCATTATTTTTAGAACATTATAAAAGGATTGTGTTCACAGGGAAAATGTTGAGAGTTTTAAATGAGTTGAATGAATGTTGGTCTGCTGTTCTTCAGGTTTCTGCCGTCCTTGAGGTGGATGGTGATTTGAATGTTTTATTTTCATGAGAGCCCTTTGCACTGAAAAAAAAGAAATCACAGTCAGTGGTTGTTTTTTATTTGCTTCAAACCTTTGGTATTCCTATTTATCAAAGAAGAGTACATGTATTATACATGTATTTGAGCAGGAAATATGTTAAGTTACTGCACTGTGTGTTGGTTCAATAAACATATATATAAATAAAATACAAACATGTTTAAAATGTCACTTTTAACATTTCTGGTCAAGTGTGCAGTCCTATGTGGCCCTCTGGTCGTGTCCACGGAAAATAGTGACCCCTCCATCATTTAAGTTTCCCAAACACTAAGTGTTATTAGCTATTACTAAATGTTATTAGCTGTTATTATCTGTTAGGAACAGCTAATAACACTTAGTAGCTATTACTAAGTGTTATTAAGGGTCAGGTGTACAGTTCCTCTGAGGTTACAGTGAAAACAGAGGGTTAAAGGTCAGCTGGAGAATGCGGGCATCGATCCCGCTACCTCTCGCATGCTAAGCGAGCGCTCTACCATTTGAGCTAATTCCCCTGAGACACTCTGAAGGAGGTGTGTCTCGTGGGGTCTCTGCTCCTCAGAGAAAGGAGGAGGGGTTCTGTGTCAGAGACCACCCTTTGGTCGAAGCAGGAGCTGTATTCTCTGCTGCGTTTTGGAACGGCTCACCTCTTTTTAGTGAACTGTCTGAGAGTCCTTCTCACAGAACTTAGCAGTAATCTGATGTAGCTGTCTTCAGCCGACTTTCTGACAATATATTCATAATCTGGGTTTGATTGTGTTAAAAAACTTGATGTGGATCTTCCTCACACTGAACTGGAGTCAGATAATCCCTCACACTAAACCAGAGTCAGATAATCCCTCACACTGAACCAGAGTCAGATAATCCCTCACACTAAACCAGAGTCAGATAATCCCTCACGCTAAACCAGAGTCAGATAATCCCTCACGCTAAACCAGAGTCAGATAATCCCTCACGCTAAACCAGAGTCAGATAATCCCTCACACTGAACCAGAGTCAGATAATCCCTCACACTGAACCAGAGTCAGATAATCCCTCACACTGAACCAGAGTCAGATAATCCCTCACACTAAACCAGAGTCAGATAATCCCTCACGCTAAACCAGAGTCAGATAATCCCTCACGCTAAACCAGAGTCAGATAATCCCTCACACTGAACCAGAGTCAGATAATCCCTCACACTAAACCAGAGTCAGATAATCCCTCACGCTAAACCAGAGTCAGATAATCCCTCACACTGAACCAGAGTCAGATAATCCCTCACGCTAAACCAGAGTCAGATAATCCCTCACGCTAAACCAGAGTCAGATAATCCCTCACGCTAAACCAGAGTCAGATAATCCCTCACACTGAACCAGAGTCAGATAATCCCTCACACTGAACCAGAGTCAGATAATCCAGAGTCAGATAATCCCTCACACTAAACTGAAGTCAGATAATCAGATTTGGTTTTCACTGTCACACACATCAAGGCATTGTCACTTGTTAGTGTAAACAACACTGTTTTATTAATATGAATATATTGTTTAATTAACAACGTAATTAATGCATAACTAAGGTGCTGTGCTGTTACTAAGTGTTATTATCTGTTCCTAAGACTTATTAGCTATTAGTAAGTGTTATTAGCTATTAGTAAGTGTTATCAGCTATTACTAAGTGTTATTAGCTGTTATTAAGAGTCAGGTGTACAGTTCCTCTGAGGTTACAGTGAAAACAGAGGGTTAAAGGTCAGCTGGAGAATGCGGGCATCGATCCCGCTACCTCTCGCATGCTAAGCGAGCGCTCTACCATTTGAGCTAATTCCCCTGAGACACCCTTAAAGAGGTGTGTCTTGTGGGGTCTCTGCTCCTCAGAGAAAGGAGGAGGGGTTCTTTAGCAGCAGCAGAACCTAAATGAACTGAAACTGGATGATGATTGTCCTGGTAACTTACTTTGAAGGAACATGATCCAGTAGCATTTAGCTAAAACATTTCTCTTAACAGCAAATGAAAACTGTGACTGTAATGATTGTTAACCCTGTGTTTTTCATCGTTCTGTTGGGGTCGGTTGAGATGGACATGAAGCAGGGCGAGCTGGAGGGTCGCCTCGATGACGTGTTGTCACGCATCGCCATGGAAACGCAGGAGATCAAAGAGCTGGAGCAGCAGCTGACCGACGGTGAGACAAACGGCCAATCACAGAGGCCGAAAGAATTTAGTGAGGATTTAATGTCCTTTACTTATATTTTACAAAATGTTGTCCTCAGGTCAGATTCTGGCCAATGAGGCTCTGAAGAAGGATTTAGAGGGAATCATCTCAGGACTCCAGCAGTATCTGAAAGCACTCAGAGCTCAGGTCACTCTTATCTCTGGGTTTACATGTTTTACTTAATCTGCAAAACTTCTGAGTTTATGATGGATCTAATAGAACCTTCGAAGCTCAGAATCAGTGTCACACTCAGTGACAATTTATTTTTTACAAGTGGAGACTATCCAAGCAGCAAGTTTCTCAGAAGGAACATGTCTCTGAAACAGTGGGTCATTTTAGTGTATTTTGTACAAATCTGACTCTGTGGGGTCCAGTGAATGGTCTTTTTTCTCTATTATCTGCATCGTATGGTAGAGCCTCATTGCTCTTTTAGTTATGAGTTTAGTTATTTAAAGCCTATACAGTACTCACTGCAGGGTTCCAGCGGGTCCTTCAAAAGTCTTAAAAGTCCGAGTCATGAGTACACAGGTCCAAGTCCGAGTCATGAGTACACAGGTCCAAGTCTAAGTCCGAGTCATGAGTACACAGGTCCAAGTCTAAGTCCGAGTCATGAGTACACAGATCCAAGTCTAAGTCCGAGTCATGAGTACACAGATCCAAGTCTAAGTCCGAGTCATGAGTACACAGGTCCAAGTCTAAGTCCGAGTCATGAGTACACAGGTCTAAGTCCGAGTCATGAGTACACAGATCCAAGTCTAAGTCCGAGTCATGAGTACACAGGTCTAAGTCCGAGTCATGAGTACACAGGTCCAAGTCTAAGTCCGAGTCATGAGTACACAGGTCTAAGTCCGAGTCATGAGTACACAGGTCCAAGTCCGAGTCATGAGTACACAGGTCTAAGTCCGAGTCATGAGTACACAGGTCCAAGTCCGAGTCATGAGTACACAGATCCAAGTCTAAGTCCGAGTCATCAGCTCGTTAGTAGAGTCGACTCCCAAGTCATTGTCCCTGAGAATTTACAAGTCCGAGTTCAAGTCCAAGTTATCAGTTAGCTTTTCCGAGTCGTGCCATTGGCCTCATTTTCAGGACGAAAATGAGGCCAATGGCACGACTTGAGTCCGAGTCCATGATTGAGTACTCCATCTCTGACTAATGCGTTGTGACAAACTTGAGTGCACTACATTTCAGTCTCTAGACATTCAGACACCACTTCAAAATGGCAAAAACACGATATAGTGATTAATGTGTTGATTCGGACACAGCCTGAGAATACGTCAGGGACAAAGATGGCAGAACTAATTACAGTCTAACACATGTTAAATGTGTATTAATTTTTCTTGATTTGGGTCTTAAAAATGTCTTAAAAATTCTATATATATATATATATATATATATATATATATATATATATATATATATATATATATATATATATATACTAATATGATTTTACAAATGATTTTGTCATGGGCTGATGTGTGTCTTCTTTAAATTAGCACAATAATGAGGAGAGAAGATGTGTAGTAATACACAGACCTTTCTCCAAACTGTAGAAAATGTGTATCTGTCAAATCTAAAGTTAACAAAAGACTCCAAAGTAGAGTAAAGCAGAAAACCTGGACATTTTAGCTCATACTGTCATCATTAGTAAAAGTTTGCGTCACTTATATTTTTATTTACTATTACTTCTGCAATTATTGATAGCTTCACAGTTTTTGTTCTAGTCCAGATTGTCCAGAAGAAACAAAAATGTACTGTCAAAAGACTCATAGATGTGTTTTCAGGTGGATGGAGCTCAGCAGAAGGCTCAGAGACTTCAGGCTGAGAACCAAAGTCTGCAGCGCCACCTGGAGGACACTCAGAGTCACTGCAGGCAGCTGGAGGAGCAGGCGAGGGCCCACACCAAGGTCCGGACTGTAGCAGTGTTTTCCAAGAGTAAACAACAATATGGTGTTTCACTGAATTCTAATTGACTCTCTCAATACTTTTTAATTTAGTAATTTTTTAATATAGATTTGGTCTTTTTTAGAGTTTATTTAATTTTTCTTTTTTTTTTGGTGTCATTGTGGTTATTCTTATCATAATCTCATTTTATTTTTTCTGTTTAATGGTTTGATATTTTTTAGCTGTAAACAGTTTCCAAAAGCTGATAAGTTTTTTCATTAAATGCCCATTGACTTTAACGATGATTTTCTGGTTTACTGAGTTTGTATTTGAGAACAGTAGCGCTAAAGAAATGGATTTTTACACCAGTAATAAATGCCCTCCATGTGTTTGTGTGCAGCTGGTGTCGATGCAGCAGGACGAGCTGTGTGTGATACAGTCAGAGGCTCATTCTCTCAGAAACAGACAGGTGCAAATGGAGGCGGAGCTTCAACACCTGAGGGAGGCGCTAAACCGTCAGGTGACCCTATGAACACCACAGACTCTATTGGGTTTGTTCTGTCTGTGTAGATATTTAATCATCAGTGTGTCTTTTAGGTTAAAGCAACAGTGTTTTTCAGGATGTGCCTTTAATAAACTGTCCACATGGTTTCAAATTAACAATAGACTGTCACGCCTTAATATATTCTGTCAAATCATAAGAAACAAAAGTTGTTTTAATAAAATCCAATTATGAAATGAATAGAAATGGCCAACAATTTATTATAAATGTTTTGTTGTTGACTGAGTTTGACAGTTGACTACAACAATATAGACTTAAACTGTGTATTGCAAATGACACAATACAATACATAATACAACAATACAATAAACTAATATAAGGCACAGTGTTGCTTTAGCAGTCCTGTGGCCTAGAGCAGTGCATGTTGGGATTGACCGACCGGTTTTGTTTCCGGCTGCGTTCTCAGAGCGACAGTCACCGGAGGAGCCAGGAACATCAGAACAGGAAAGTACAGAAGCTCAGGAGGGTCACGAGTGAGTCTGATCCACTCACAGACGAACAGCTCCGGTCGGCCGTGGATCAACTGAGAGATCTGAACCAGACTTTGGACCGGCTAACGGAGAAGGTAACACACATTAAAGCTGCGTTAGAAAAGTGCCACTTAAACGGTCAGACATTCATGAGGTAAATAGTGCAAATACAGTAAGTGTTTGACTTGTGCATGATCTTGTCTAATAGGGTTTTCACTTTACAATAAGGAGCTCTTTAAAGTGTTTTTATACAGTTTTTCATTTCAATAACACTGACTCTGTTCTGTCCATGTTCCTCAAATTTAAAGAGGCAACAACAGATTTTATTAATAAAACCACACCTGGGTTTTGTTCCAGACCGTTAACGTTGGGTCTGTGGGGACTCAGGACTCTGGTCTGGACCTGCTCCTGCTCAGTTCTCCAGAGAGAGCGCCCCGTGCAGGAGCAATGAGAGACCAGCAGCAGGGCAGAGGTATGAGGACTAACCTAAACCAGGACTAACCCAGGACTAAACCAGGTCTAAACCAGGTCTGAACAAGGACTAGAGCAGGACTAGACCAGGACTAAACCCAGAGTAACCAGGTCTAACCCAGACTAACCAGGTCTAACCCAGGTCTAAACCCTAGTATATTTTTATTTATTCAGGCTGCAGTGATGAAGACTCTGAGACTCTAGTTTTTTCCGAGGCTGGTGCGTCCTGCAGTTCCAGGGCCTGTCCACCAGAGGACGCTCTCAGGCGCTCTCAGGTTTGTGCTGCAACAGACGGCTTTAAAAACGAAAAACTGTGAGCTTCTGTTTGTGAGAATGTGTTTGTTTCAGAGTCGAACTGAGGCCGGTTCACTCAGAAAACGACGAGACGAAGAGAAGAACCGAGCCCGATCAGAGACAGAACGACCGCAGCGCCCCCTCAGGACACACCGGGAACTGCACCAAACTCCAAACCCACTAAGTCACTTCTCACCTACAATCACTCAGAGCCACAACACACGGTAAAGTGCTCTGCAACTCTCTGAGGATAATGTGTGACAGAAGAAAGATGTGCACTTTCTTTTTTGAACTTATTATTTGAAGAGCTCATGCTAAATTCTGAGATAAATTAACAAGTTGTGACATTAGGTGATGGTAAGCACATGTACAAAGGATTGAAACCACATAATGAAATATAAACAGTATATTAATATAAATGGAAAATAAATAAATCATAGTCAAGTAAAGAATTCAGTTTTATACATCCTGGTGCTTATTGCATTAATCATGGGACTCCATCTTTTAGTAAACAACTCTTTCTGAAACTCTTTTTGAATTTAGATTTTCTGATACATTTCCCTCACTTTCTCGATCCAAAGCCCGTATATTGAAGGATTACATCCTCTTGATACTAGATCTGGAGTGATTCCTAAGATTTCTAGCTTTGGGTCTTCATAGAAATCATCCCAAAAGAGTGTAATATTTGGGCACATCCAGAATATATGAAGTGCACATTTTCAGCTCACATCGAAGATAAGTTGTAATAAGTGAATCTGTGCCTGTTTGTGGAGCTGCAGGCGAGCGCTGGGTCTGTGTGACGAGGTCTGGTGTGTGGAGCAGACTCTGTTAAAGCGCCGAGCCGAGCTGAGAGAGGCCGACCGCCGGCTGCTGGAGGCTCGCGGCAGAACGGCACAGGTACCAACAGCTCCAGTGTCTCTGGAGTTAAAGAAACACTCTTCTACGCTCAGCTGTTTCTAATACTCTTCAAATAAAGTAATAAATATCTTTTTTCAGGCTCAATGTGAAGCTGAAGAGTCAGAGCGCAGAGCTAAAGACAGCGCCACCTGTCTGCAGCAGACACAACTACATCTCAGGTAAACTGTCACTGATCCATGGCTCCAGACTTTATTGTTTCACTCCTTTATTCCACCTTCATTTTATCAATGCAAAGTGTAATGTTTGTGCATTAGCGACTTAAAAGTAAATACAAATTAAAGCGACTGGGAGAAGGTTATTAAACAATTAATAATAAAACAATTTTAAAAAAGTACAGTGCAGAAAAGAAAGAAGTTGTTATAATGGGCAACTTTAAACAAATTATATAAATATAAAGAAGAGAAAATTAAAAACAAGAATAAAGCGAAGGCAGAAAAAAGAGAAAGTGACTGGAGTAAAAACAGAGAAAAGCGAGGAGTCCTGAAGAGTCAGAGCAGGCTTTAACTCCAGGTCTGTCTCTCAGAGAGCTGCAGGACGAGGTGGAGGCTCTGAGAAGGACCAGACAGGACCACACCCAGGTCCAGAGGGACCAGAGAGACCAGAGGGACCAGAGAGACCAGAGGGACCAGAGAGACAAGAGAGACCAGAGGGACCAGAGAGACCAGAGGGACCAGAGAGACAAGAGAGACTGGAGGGCCAAGAGAGACAAGAGAGACTGGAGAGACAAGAGAGACTGGAGGGACCGGAGAGGGGACTTGGACCTGCCCTTGGACCCTCAGAACCAGCAGGACTCACTCAAGAACCAGGTGATTCTCCTTCAGAAACAGCCGTCTGAAAGAGGAAGTACTGAGCCCAGTGTTAGTTGTGTCTGTGTTGTACAGATGTCGCAGCAGCAGGAGGCGCTGTTGTCTCCGAGGAGCTCTTTAGTCTCAGCTGCAGCAGAAGAAGAGCAAAGATCGGAGAGACTTCAGTCGGCGCTGGACTCAAACAGAACCGGTACTGGACCTGAACACACATTAGAGTCTGTCCAGAAACATTCTAAAAAACGTATCATGACTTCCACCTTGATTAAAAGAAAACAGGTTTTTCCAATCTCACATTTAGCCTCAAAATGACACATTGCATTTGACAGTTATTCAGATTCAAAAAATGTCAACAAACAGGAATGAGACGAGGATGAGACCATGTGCAATCAGAGGAAGGTGGAGCAACAGAAAATCAAATACAGTTGAACATATTATAGGCAGTGTAGATGAAAGAAAGATCCAAGTGATTGGTCTAAATGCATCAGAAAGTAACCTGGCGAGCCAGAAAGTCTGTTCCACAGTACTGTCTGAAAGGCTCCCGAAGAAAGTGCTTCAAACGGCAAAACGGTCGTCAAACCTAAAACTCACGCAGACGCAAAGACTGGGTTTAAAGTCTTTTATGATCCATGACGTTGTTTGTCTTTGTCCAGAGCTGAGGCAGGTTCTGCAGGAGCTGCTTTTGGAAAAACAAGAGCTGCTCCAACTGAAAACACAACGAACTGTGAGCCTCAACAAACTGCAGCAGCAACAGGACCAGCTGGACCGGAACAGGACTGAGCTGGACCGGACTGAAACTGAGCTGGACCGGACCAGGACTGAGCTGGATCGGACCAGGTCTGAGCTGGACCAGACTGAAACTGAGTTGGACCGGACCAGGACTGAGCTGGACCGGACCAGGACTGAGCTGGATCGGACCAGGACTGAGCTGGACCAGACTGAAACTGAGCTGGACTGGACCAGGACTGAGCTGGATCGGACCAGGACTGAGCTGGACCAGACTGAAACTGAGCTGGACCGGACCAGGACTGAGCTGGATCGGACCAGGACTGAGCTGGACCAGGCTGAAACTGAGCTGGACCGGACCAGGACTGAGCTGGACCAGACTGAAACTGAGCTGGACCGGACCAGGACTGAGCTGGACCGGACCAGGACTGAGCTGGACCAGACCAAAGAAGAACTAAAGATGAAACAGGACAAAGTGAAAGAAAAGCAGAAAAAACTGGATCAGACCCAGAACGAGACGGAGAGGAAGAGGGCGGAGCTTACTGCAGTGAAACAGGAAGTGGAGGCGCACAGGAAGGAGGCGGAGTCATGTCTTAAAGAGACAGAACGACGACAGGATCTTCAGGTGATGGTGCTGGTCCAGACTCAGGTGTTAGATTTCTTAAAGGTCCCATATTATGTGAAATCGACTTTTCTGAGCTTTTAACCATGTTCTAACGTTGTTTCTACCTCAAACACATACCCAAAGTTGTGTTTTGTTTCATTCGCGCATGTTTAAGTAATTTATTTAGTTTGAGCTACAGTCCTTTCAACGAGCTGTTTCACGCAATGACGTCAATATGTGAAATAAACCACTCCTCTCCAGGAAGTGCTCCTCCACACTCCTCCTGCCCCTCTCTCCTGCACTGTCAACAAGTGCCGTGCTCTGCAGCTCAGACACAGAGAAGCATCGCTGCTACTGTGTTAGCTTACTAACAGTCAGCAACATGTATTACTAACAAGCATTACTGCATAGCTCTACATATTGCTAGGCTACTTTATTATAGTTCTTTCAATACACTGCACACCAGCTACCTTAGGAGTCTCCAGGCAGCATACATTCTCAACTTCAGTAGGCATTGTACGGTCATTTCCACATGTGCACCGATAAACAGAAGCAGTTAACACGCGCTATGCTACGGGCTACACCATAGAAACATACACAATAAATAGTTTTTCATTTACCAAGCAGAAACGTCTTGTAGAAGCCTTCGAGGTTTTTGTGTTTGCTCATGTTCTTCAAACTCAGAATCAGACTCTGGGTCGAAGATATACGGCTCATTTACTCTCAAAGCTATTGCTGAAAAAGTTATTACTACCATGTACCGTGTTTACTTCAGTCTGTTTCCAGCGTAGCTCGCGTAGCTATAGCGTGACGTCATGAGTGGGCGGGGCCAACACGGGAGAGCTGAGCCTTAAAGTGACAGCGCCAAATCAGACCGTTCACTTTGGACTCATGATGAGAGCTCATCCAAACCGCTTGTATAAGATAAATATTGTGTGTTTCATGTTGCAAAACGTGATATGGAAACCTAAATGTATCCAATACACTGTATAATGTTCAAAATAGTATAATATAGGACCTTTCAGGACACAGTTTTTATTCAGTTTTTATTCAGTGTTTATTCAGTGTTTATTCAGTGTTGATTCAGTGTTGATTCAGTGTTGATTCAGTGTTTATTCAGTGTTTATTCAGGTAAACTGTAAATGTGTGTCAGGAGCTGAAGGAGGAGCTGGATCAGAGGAACGAGCAGAGGATCCGTTTACAGCAGCAGTGTCAACACCTGGAGTCCAGACGCAGACACGCTCACAGGTAACAGCTCCACAGGTAACAGCTCCACAGGTAACAGCTCCACAGGTAACAGCTCCACAGGTAACAGTGAAAGCATGTTGTGTTCGTCAGGTGTCTGATGGAGTTAAAGCATGTTGTGTTCGACAGGTGTCTGATGGAGTTAAAGCGTGTTGTGTTCGTCAGGTGTCTGATGGAGTTAAAGCGTGTTGTGTTCGACAGGTGTCTGATGGAGTTAAAGCGTGTTGTGTTCGTCAGGTGTCTGATGGAGTTAAAGCGTGTTGTGTTCATCAGGTGTCTGATGGAGTGAAAGCGTGTTGTGTTCATCAGGTGTCTGATGGAGTGAAAGCGTGTTGTGTTCGTCAGGTGTCTGATGGAGTTAAAGCGTGTTGTGTTCGTCAGGTGTCTGATGGAGTTAAAGCGTGTTGTGTTCGTCAGGTGTCTGATGGAGTTAAAGCGTGTTGTGTTCGACAGGTGTCTGATGGAGTTAAAGCGTGTTGTGTTCGACAGGTGTCTGATGGAGTTAAAGCGTGTTGTGTTCGTCAGGTGTCTGATGGAGTTAAAGCGTGTTGTGTTCGTCAGGTGTCTGATGGAGTTAAAGCGTGTTGTGTTCGTCAGGTGTCTGATGGAGTTAAAGCATGTTGTGTTCGTCAGGTGTCTGTTTGCGGAGGAGGCGGAGCTTCAGAAACTCAAAGAGGAGCAGAGTCAGACAAAACGAGCCCAACAGGAAGTGATGCGAGAGGCAGCAGCCAATCAGGAGCAGCTCAACGGTATGACATCACTCACAGGTAACATTGGGTGTGAGCCAGATCTATGTCAAAGCACAGCTTCGATCTGGGTCTGAATCAGAAGCTTGAAAATAAGAAGGAGGTAAAGAAACATCCGGGCTCGGAGTGGACACCAGGGACCGGCTCCTAAAGTGAGTGTGTGTTTCAGAAAGCTCGGAGCTGCTGTGTCTGATCGGAGAGAAGCTGGAGCAGAGGAACACCGAGCTGCACAATCTGGAGAAGGTATGGCTCAACACCAGAGCTTTATGGGGTTTGTATGTGTTTTTTTGAAGCTCACGGTGCGTTTGTGGACTGTAGGAGCTGTCAGCGCTGAGTCTGAAGCAGCAGCAGAAAAGCGAGGAGCTGCAGGAGCTGGAGGCACTGATCCAACAGAAACAGGTATGAAACAAACAAAACTTTGGCTGTGTTTATGCAAATGGCATAAATCTTGCCACAGGTCTGTATTTTGGAATAAATTTAAAAATTTGTTAATAGACTGTAATGAAAATAGTTATAGTTTTATCATTTTTCATGTATTCATGATCGTAACAGACTTGAAGTTTAGCTTTTATTTTTGTTGTTTATTGTTAAATTTTAATAATACAATGAATATTTGTTATGTTTGGTGAGGACTGAAGCTAATAATAGATTCTATTCAAAAAAACAATTGGAATTTGTTTGCTAGGGCCAAGGCTGTAACATTTATCTGTCATTCATTCATCTTCTACTATTTGGTCCCGTTGGAGGTCGAGGCCCTGGAGCCTATCTCAGCAGCTTTTGGCCCTGACACTACACCAACAATAAAACTGAAACAAAATCAAACTTGATGCCGATTTTTGATCATTCATTTCTGTTTATTCCCTGCAAAAATATATAATTTGCCTTTAATGTATATAACATTTTTCACTTTTTGTGTTTTTGTCTTATTTTGAATCAAGTTCTAATCACAAAAACTGGCATTTGGGGAATTATATTTTAAAAACACAATATTAGTTATGTTTGGTGAGAGCTGAAGCTAATAATGGAACTGTACTTATGCATTGTTAGATGATATTTGTGGTGGGCTTTAGTGGAGCATTTTTGTTGCACTAGAACGAAGGGTCTGACTCTGATCCTGAGGCTGGACGACCGTTCAAAACAGTGCTGTTCCCAGACACCAGATATTTGTCTCTTTCAGGTCTCAGCTGCAGTGACAGAGACTGAGGACAGGAGGCGCCGTGTGACACAGGAGCAGCTGCAGGAACTCAGGAGTCAGTGAACGCACCGTGTGAACCCGACAGACTCTGAATGCACCTTGGTTTAATAATAATCATGTTTTAATGTTTGATATTTGTTTGAAGGTGCGGAGCTGTGGGAACGAGAGAAAAGGCTGCTGGAGAAAGAGGCGGTGCTTAAAGAGAAAGAGGCGTGGCTTAAGGACAAAGAGGCGTGGCTTAAGGACAAAGAGGCAGGGCTTAAAGAGACAGAGGAGGAGCTGCAGAGTGAAGCAGAGGTGAGTATTTTGGGTAAATGAAAGTAAGGGCCGGGCAGACGTCTGCTCAACTGTGATTGGTTATTCCAGCAAAGAGGGCGGGTCTAACTTATCAACCCCTGTCAATTTTAATTTGTAAATTTCTTGTTTAAATGTTAAATATACACTACATTAGCTAGTGTTCAGTGTCACTGCAGCAAATTAAAGCCAAATTTTGAGACGCTGTTTTTTACTGAAATACACTTAATTTAGACATTCGTTTCAATGTTAAACAAAACGTTCAGTGAGAAAAATGACAGCATGAGCCCACACTGGAATGAAATATGCTTATGATATTGATTTTAGCTCCAAAAGAAGTAACTGTGATACAGTCTGAACCCTCTGATACTGATATAGAAGGATTAGCCATCTTCAAACTTACACAGAACACAATAAAAAAGCTTTTAAAGTTCAAGCCACATTAAGAGACTATAGCGATGCAAAACCGCTTAACCACTTAAAACTGAACAAACTAATAGATTTTTTGGAGTATTTCTGGGTGAGTTATGATTAAATAAAAGGTACAGGCTTTGTTTGGTTCAGAAACTGTCAAACTAAGTTCCTCTGATGATCTACTGTAAAATATACTTTGATTCAGTGACAGTCTGAGAGTAAGGCTCAGAGCGGAGACAGGACAGAGGACGGAGGAGACATGAGCCCAGTGGGACGTCCTCTGACGTTTACACAACCAGACCACGTCTTTTCATTGTCATTCATGTAAATACAAAGATACGTGGCTCCGTGAGTTTTCCTCATGTCTCCTACAGAAGTCTCCTCTCCTTGGAGCAGCGTTAGGAGCTTTAGGAGAGAAAGATGCTGCAAGGACTTAGGCCCTGGCTCCTCATCCACAGATATTTTATTCACACATTTATAACATCCCACAAAGTACACTGTGCCTAATAAAGTCTATTTAAGGTGAGTGTGTTTGAGTGAAGTCCTCTGTGTGTTTGACAGGACAGAGACGGAGACAGTGCAGATGAGTTTTACCTGTCCACGGCTGGTCTCAGATCAGTCTCCAGCGCCGAGGTCAGAGACCCACAGCTCCATGTTTATTTACTTATGTTTACAGCCTGTAGAAGGTGGTGTAGATAAAAGCAGATCTACGACAAAATATATCCATGTTATTATTTATTGAAGTTTTCAAATGTCAGATCTGTAATTATGTAAACGTGTTTGAAAAAGGAGTCCTGTTCCTTTAACTGTCTCAAGTTGAATGAATTATCACCGTAGATTAAAAGTTGACAAGTTGTGCGTTTGTGATTATTTAATTCTTTTAATCTATTCCCATCCCTAGAATAAAGCTCAATAACTTGTGTTTTCAGAACGAGAGGTGGACGGTGGAGACAGAGAGACTCCAGCAGGAACAGGACTCTCTGAAGGTAACACTTTATTTTTTGTAATTATTTTCAAACTTTTACACTGAGAATGTGGATTGCATTAAGTGCAGTTCATTGAAAACAGTCATTTTGTTGTTTTTTTTACCCATTTCTGTCTAAACTGTTTTGAGTGCCAAGTTCACGTCAAAATCTCTCTCCATTCTTCCGTCTCCAGTGATTCTCATCTGCACCGTTTCCATGGAATACCTCAGATCTTTGAGTCTGTAATAACCTTCTGTTCTAGGCTCGACTGCGCTGCTCTCTCTGGACTCGACAGGACACTCTTCAGGACAAAGGTCTGGAGACGGAGCAGACTTTGAAGGGACTGAGGCACAGAGTGGAGCGTCTGGACTGTCTGCTCAGAGACGGAGATCCTCGCTGCAGATTCACGCCCGACACGTGAGCAGCTCCACCTTTATTTACACTGAGAGCGTTTATGGAGCTGAAACCGTGAACCCGAGCACAGTTGGGTCTGCAGGTTTGAGACTGTACAAGAGACCTTCTGGGTCAGAACAGAGCTTTGAGGGTCACAGAAACATTTAAACAAACTTATCTCATTGTGATTTTTTTAGAACATTTATACAAAAATATTACATGGAAAAAAAATGCAATATTTCTTATAATTCATGAAACATCTGTGAAAACAAGACGTCAGATCATTTTAGATCAGCTCTAAACTTCAGTCTGTTTTAATAGTTGGTGCAGGTCACATGACTGTGCTTCTACACTTTCTGTTTCTGGCTTTAAATGACATCACACAAAGTCAATGTAATTAAAGTATTTTTACAATAATAAAGTTATGTGAGAGACAAAGGGCTCCACTGCACGAGATGAGATTCCTGCTGCAGGAAACATTCAACTGTTTCTGTTTATTCCCATCTTTCTCAACATTAAATTCATAGCTGCAGCAGTTTCCTCTCATTTAGACTCAATATTTGAGTTTGTACAGGTTCTGCTTGTGTTTAATGCAGTGGAGACGATAAATACAATGTTTAAATTCATGAAGCGAGAGCCGTACGACGCTGACTATTACATTTTCACACTGATTTTTATCTTTGAATAAACATTACTTTCAGATCCTTGTTTGTCTCCTTCACATCTGTTGTCGTCATTTGTTTTACTGGAGCTCTATTTCGAAGCATAAGATGTTGCAAAACAAACAAAATGACTCCAGTAATAATTCTCAAAGACCAAAGAGAATTATCTCCAGAAAGACAAAAACTGATGTTGTGATGTTCCAGTTTTCTGTCTCTGTCTCAGTTCCTCTCGACGCAGTCTAGACTCGACCTCTGACCCGTTCATCACGTCTCGGTGTTTTCGGCGACCGAGTGTAAAACCTGGAGCACGTCTGGGCTGCAGTGGCTACTGTTCACCTGCAGGAGGAGACACTGAGACAGAGAAACCTGCATCAGATCTAACCTTGTCTCTACAGCTCCTCAAACGTGTTTCTGTATCAAAGAAGGTTTTAGTTGGATCTGAACAGGTTTTAGTTGGATTAAGCCTCACCTGAAGCGTCCCAGTGCTGCAGGTGTCCAGGAGGCGGAGACTCGCGGCTGATTGGTCAAAAAGCTTCTGTTTGACTGAGTCTCTGAGACTTGAGTCTGAGGAAACGTCCAAGACCATCTTCAGCAGAGATCTGAGGAAAACCTGCACCCGCCTCTGCTGCACCCTGAGAACACACAAGACCGGGTCTGAACCGGGTGTGGACCGGACCGGGACTGGACCGGGACTGGACCGGGACTTACCGGGGCCAGGCGGTCTTCAAAGTCCTCTGTAGAGTCTCTAGAGTCTGGACTCGGCAGGTCTCGTCCGGAGGGTCACTCAGCTCCAAATATCCCAGAATCACTCGCTCCAGACGCTTCAGGTGTCGGCAGACCCCCACCCCGAGTCTGCACAAGACCAGACCCAGACCAGACAGAACCACGTGAGTCTACACAAGACCAGACCCAGACCAGACAGAACCACGTGAGTCTACACAAGACCAGACCCAGACCAGACAGAACCACGTGAGTCTACACAAGACCAGACCCAGACCAGACAGAACCACGTGAGTCTACACAAGACCAGACCAAGACCAGACCCAGACCCAGAGGAGTCACCTGTCGACGAGCGGAGGCAGAGCTGAGGCGTAAACCCGACGCAGAGACACGTTATGCTCCGCCTCCATCTGAGTCAGCAGCAGCCGCAGCACGTCGTCATGGCGACAGGGTGTCCTCACGTCGTCACGGCGACAGGCGGGTTTCCCGACGGAGGAGGGGCAGAGGGACGAGGGGGGCTCCTCCAGAACCAGCAGCAGGTCCATGAGGCAGGACAGGACGCTCTGGGACAAAAAAATAAACCTCATTTAAAGTGCTTTTTCGTGTCATGCTTTAAAAGAGAAATAAACTGCAGACAAAACCATGAGCGGAATATTTTTTCCTGCATAATTTGGACATAGTTAAACATCCAGTTGTTTTCATAACAACAGCAGTGGGTTTAAAACAGTTTTTAAAAAGCTTTTATTTCAATTCACACAAAAGCATTGTGAACATTCTGTTCCCAGACCTTAATCCAACAGAAAACATGTTTCTGAGACAAACCCAGAAAAGCAGAGGAACAGTGAACGTGGTTCAGTCCCAGATGTTCACAGGAGCCAGAAGCAACACAAAAACACTGCTTCTACAAGAAATATTAGAGCTTCACAAAGATACATCTACAGCATTTTCACTTTATACAGAAACAGACACATAACCTTTCTTCACTTTCTGTAAACGAACAAATCTGACATTTGTTCATGTTTTGATTTGGAACAGAATGTGCTTTCTCAAAGCTCTTTTTAAAACATACGACAAGAATCCTGGTCTAGACCTGGTTTGGACCTGGTTTAGTCCCGGTCTAGACCTGGTTTAGTCCTGGTTTAGTCCCGGTCTAGACCTGGTTTAGTCCTGGTTTAGTCCCGGTCTAGACCTGGTTTAGTCCTGGTTTAGACCTGGTGTAGTCCCGGTCTAGACCTGGTTTAGACCTGGTTTAGACCTGGTGTAGTCCTGGTCTAGTCCTGGTTTAGACCTGGTGTAGTCCTGGTTTAGTCCCGGTCTAGACCTGGTTTAGTCCCGGTTTAGACCTGGTGTAGTCCCGGTCTAGACCTGGTTTAGACCTGGTGTAGTCCTGGTGTAGTCCTGGTTTAGACCTGGTGTAGTCCCGGTCTAGACCTGGTCTAGACCTGGTTTAGACCTGGTCTAGTCCTGGTGTAGTCCTGGTGTAGTCCTGGTTTAGTCCTGGTGTAGTCCTGGTCTAGTCCTGGTTTAGACCTGGTGTAGTCCTGGTTTAGTCCCGGTCTAGACCTGGTTTAGTCCCAGTTTAGACCTGGTGTAGTCCCGGTCTAGACCTGGTTTAGACCTGGTGTAGTCCTGGTGTAGTCCTGGTTTAGACCTGGTGTAGTCCCGGTCTAGACCTGGTTTAGACCTGGTTTAGACCTGGTGTAGTCCTGGTCTAGTCCTGGTTTAGACCTGGTGTAGTCCTGGTTTAGTCCCGGTCTAGACCTGGTTTAGTCCCGGTCTGGTCTCACCTGGAGGACGGAGGCCTGGTTGTTGTAGAGGAGTCTGAATAAAGCCTGGTACAGAACCTCAGTTCTGTTGAACTGACGCAGCTCCGCTCTCGTCTGCGATAGATTATTCAGATTTATTCAGATTAAAGCGTTATAACGACCCGCTCTTTTTGTTTAAACAGAGTAAACTCACCGTGTGGAGGACAAGGTGGTGCAGGCAGGACACTCCCAGAATGCAGTTCTCAGGTCTGTAGTGGTCCGTGAGCAGCAGAGAGGGGGGCAGCAGCCGGGACAGGTGAGAGGAGAGGGCCGGACGGGACACCTGCGGGGACACGCCTGAGTCATGTGACCAGAACACACCCCTCTGGCCTGTATATAACTGTTTAAATAAAAACACACACGGACAAAACCCAGCGCTACACCTGAGTCACATGATCAGGTCACACACACCTAACGGGAGTCAGATAAATCCAGACCTCAGCCTCTGATCCATTGTTTTTATACAGACTTTAAAACTGACCTGCAGCAAAGTCCAGGAGAAAACCAGCTTCACCGCTTCACACCTGAACATGGAGTCTCTGAGAAAACAGAGGAAAAACCGGCTTAGTCCTGGCTTAGATCCAGTTTAGTTCTGGTTTCTGGTTTAGTCCTGGTTTAGTCCTGGTTTAGTCCCGGTTTAGTCCCGGTTTAGACCCGGTTTAGTCCTGGTTTAGACCTGGTTTAGACCTGGTTTAGTCCCGGTTAAGACCCGGTTTAGTCCCGGTTTAGACCTGGTTTAGTCCTGGCTTAGATCCAGTTTACTTCTGGTTTCTGGTTTAGTCCAGGTTTAGACCCGATTTAGTCCTGGTTTAGACCTGGTTTAGTCCTGGTTTAGTCCTGGTTTAGACCCGGTTTAGTCCTGGTTTAGACCTGGTTTAGTCCCGGTTTAGTTCTGGTTTCTGGTTTAGTCCCGGTTTAGTCCCGGTTTAGTCCCGGTTTAGTCCCGGTTTAGACCCGGTTTAGTCCTGGTTTAGTCCTGGTTTAGTTCTGGTTTCTGGTTTAGTCCCGGTTTAATCCCGGTTTAGTCCTGGTTAGTCCCGGTTCAGTCCGTACTTGTTCAGTTGTGGTTGAAGTACGTCCAGGACTCCGCCCAGAATGCCTTTAGCTTCGCCCTGCTGCTCTTCCACTTCCTGTTTCCTGTCTCCCAGCAGCAGGTGGGCGGAGTCTGTCCATGGCCCCGCCTCCAGCAGAAGCCGTATCACTTCCTGAGCGGCGGATCTGGACGAGGGACTGGTCCAGGGCTGGACCTGAGTCACAGATCAGACTCTGACACAGGCTTCTGCAGCAGATCCACTCGACCAAAGCTTTTTGAAGGTGTTTTTTATTTGTGTTTTTGTTTATTTCTGTTTTGTGCCTGAAACCTCTACGACAGAGTTACGCGAGTTATTTTTGAGTCTGACCTGGAAGTGCGTCACAGCGAACACGCAGACGTCAGGAGCCACTCGGAGCAGGACCGAGGCTCCGCCCTCTTCTCTGTTTTTACCCAGAATCCTCAGCAGCGCGGCGAGGGCCCGGCTCACGGCCTCGGCTCTGGATCCGACTCCGTGATATTCCGAGTCCGAAGGGGAGCCCACGTCGTCGTCACGGAGCGGCGGAGCGGCCCGGCCAATCAGAGCGCGGCACACAGAGAGGTGCGCCTGCTCAAGCCCCGCCCCCGAGCCCTGATTGGACGAGAGCAGCCACCCGGGGTCCGAGGTTTGGTACAGATGCTCCAATTTTGAGACAAGGGCGAAGAGATCGGAGTCGGAGCAGGAGCCAATCAGAGGGCTCAGAGACGAGAGCTGCTCTGTGATTGGACGAGACGGAGACAGGTGGAGGTCCATCCTGAACCTGAGGAACACGTTTAAGCAAAACATCCTGGTGTTAAAAAAGTGCTATAAAAATAAAGATTATTATTAAGTCTAACGAAAAATATATACATATAATATATTTGATTATATGAAAAGGGAAGTGAATTAATATTAATCCATGTTTTGTAAAGGTATTAAGGCTCTGGATGTTTCATAATGAATAGAAAACGTTATTATATTCTTACGTTATATTCTTGTCACGTTTACTCTGTAATATATTGAATCGAAACAGTTATATTTTAATAAAATGCTCTTTTGTTTGAATAGAACATATACATAAATGGTATTTCCAGATGAATATGGAAATGTTTCAGTCCCTTTGATGAAGATGAAATGTCCTGGAGACGGAGAACCTCCAGAGACAGATGTTTCAGGTAAAAAATCTGTTTATTTTATTTTAATAAACGCTTCAATCACTTTTGTCAGAGGCAAACCTTAACATTTAAAACATGTTCACGATTGAAACGGAAACTCACCTGATACTGAAGCACGCGCCGCGGTTGACTGTAAACGGTCCGCTCACTTCAGGTCCGCCTGAGAACACGCTCCGCACAACGTTCCTACCTTTACAGTTCCTACGCCTCTTTTTCTGCTGCTGAGGTTTAGGGCTCGGTGCTTTTTGGAAAATAATGAATATCAGGGACATCTATGAAATGTCCAAAAACAGCATTAAAAAGGAATAAAATTTTCTCTAAAAAATTATTTATTTACCTATTTGGTTTATATTTATTTATTTATTTTGTTTGTATTTATTTATTATTTATTTGTCATTTTTCAGTTATCTTTTATTCATTTTTTATTTACTGATCCATTTATTTATCATTTATTTTTAATTTATTCATTTAATTACCTGAGACCCGTGCACGTTTACATGAGGCCTGTGCACGTCTACCTGAGGCCCGTGCACGTTTACATGAGACTCGTGCACGTCTACCTGAGGCCCGTGCACGAGGCTGTGACTGAAGTGAGATCAGAGCCGACTCAAAGCAGAGGAAGTGTTTGAAGACGCTGTGTGTGGCCTTTTTTCAGCCGACTTCATTAAAAACACCACAGAATCATAAATGTGTCAGATATTACTCATAAACCTTTATTTGACCTAAAACTTAACCACTCTCCATAAAAACACGAATAATTCACCAAAAGAACTATTAACCATTTACTGCTTGTTTTTTCAGAAGACTCCTTCACTTTGCTCTGAACCGTTTAGAGCAGGGGGCACAAACTTATTCCCTCAGAATAACATTTCTAAACATAAAGACCCCTGGTTCAGGGTTTTTCTAAAGAGTGAGAACAATTCTCCACAAATCTGTAATAATCACTTGTGTCTGTTTCACTGAATACAAATCTTCATTGTTTGAGCCTCAGCAGAAAAATGCTTCATTCATCTTCTTCCTACTTTAGTTCAGTTTAGTTTAGTTTAGTTTAGTTTAGTTTAGTTTAGTTTAGTTTGGTTTGGTTTGGTTTGGTTTGGTTTGGTTTAGGTTAGTTTAGTTTAATTCAGTTCAGTTTGGTTTAGTTCAGTTTAATTTAGTTTAATTCAGTTCAGTTTAGTTTAGTTTAGTTTAGTTTAGTTTAGTTTAGTTTGGTTCGGTTCAGTTTAGTTCAGTTTGGTTTGGTTTAGTTCAGTTTAATTTAGTTTAATTCAGTTTAGTTTAGTTTAGTTTGGTTTGGGTTAGTTCAGTTTAATTTAGTTTAATTCAGTTCAGTTTAGTTTAGTTTAGTTTAATTCAGTTTAGTTTAATTCAGTTTAATTCAGTTCAGTTTAGTTTAATTCAGTTTAATTCAGTTCAGTTTAGTTTAATTCAGTTTAATTCAGTTCAGTTTAATTCAGTTCAGTTTAGTTTAATTCAGTTCAGTTTAGTTTAATTCAGTTCAGTTTAATTCAGTTCAGTTTAGTTTAATTCAGTTTAATTCAGTTCAGTTTAATTCAGTTCAGTTTAGTTTAATTCAGTTTAATTCAGTTCAGTTTAGTTTAATTCAGTTTAATTCAGTTCACTTTAATTCAGTTCAGTTTAGTTTAATTCAGTTTAATTCAGTTCAGTTTAATTCAGTTCAGTTTAGTTCAGTTTAGTTTAATTCAGTTCAGTTTAATTCAGTTAAGTTTAGTTTAATTCAGTTTAATTCAGTTCAGTTTAATTCAGTTCAGTTTAGTTCAGTTTAGTTTAATTCAGTTTAATTCAGTTCAGTTTAATTCAGTTAAGTTTAGTTTAATTCAGTTCAGTTTAGTTTAATTCAGTTTAATTCAGTTCAGTTTAGTTTTGTCGGGGATCGAATCGTGACTGAACTTACTTTTACTCTTTAATATTTCTCTTCTGTTTCCAAATGTACATAATGACATCATCTTCATTTTTTTAATGAAATTATTTTCCTTTTTTATTTTTTTTCACCTGGATGTGACTTTTGTGACGACATTAAGAGTTTGGATCAACCTCTGAACTGTTTTAGTTTAGATTGTTTCAGGAAATTGAACAAAAAAAACTTTATTTAAACCAAATATTTGTTTTAAAATTCAGTTAACCCTTCTGGCGTTTAACTCCAGAGTTGGTGTTGGAGGCTTGGGTCGGGTCACATGTCAGGTGTGAGGTCACATGATCGAGGCTCATTTACATAATGAAGTCAGAGCTAGTCTTAACTCTCCTGCATAAGTTTAAAAAGGAAGGAAATGAAGGCTTCACTGGAAATATTTACAGTTCAAAGTCATCATCATCATCATACATGTAACATCATAATTACTGCTCACACGTGTAAAAACATGACGTGTCACAATCAAACATAGCTCACGTCACACAAACAAATATTCAGTAAAAGCACAGTTTATTCAAGAGTCACATTATTCTTCCGCTGCTCTTTTACATGTTTCTTTCAAAATAAGAAAAACTTGAATTCATTTTAATCATGTTTATGAAGCAAACTGTGACTTTTACTCCAAAGAAACTCAAACACTACACATTTATTTATACATTTTCATTTACATTTGTTTAATTACGCTGTGGTGGTCACTGTGGTCACTGGTGGTTACTGTGGTCGCTGTGGTGGTCACTCTAGTGGTCACTGTGGTGGTCACTGTGGTGGTCACTGTGGTGGTCACTGTGGTGGTCACTGTGGTGGTCACTGTGGTGGTCACTGTGGTGGTCACTGGTGGTCACTGTGGTGGTCACTGTGGTGGTCACTGTGGTCACTGGTGGTTACTGTGGTGGTCACTGTGGTGGTCACTGTGGTGGTCACTGTGGTGGTCACTGTGGTGGTCACTGGTGGTCACTGTGGTGGTATGGGTGCTGTGGTGGTCACTGTGGTCGCTGTGGTGGTCACTGTGGTCGCTGTGGTGGTCACTGTGGTGGTCACTGTGGTGGTCACTGTGGTAGTCACTGTGGTCACTGTGGTGGTCACTGTGGTGGTCACTGTGGTGGTCACTGTGGTCACTGGTGGTTACTGTGGTGGTCACTGTGGTGGTCACTGTGGTGGTCACTGTGGTCACTGGTGGTTACTGTGGTCGCTGTGGTGGTCACTCTAGTGGTCACTGTGGTAGTCACTGTGGTCGCTGTGGTGGTCACTGTGGTCGCTGTGGTGGTCACTGTGGTCGCTGTGGTGGTCACTGTGGTGGTCACTGTGGTGGTCACTGTGGTAGTCACTGTGGTCGCTGTGGTGGTCACTGTGGTGGTCACTGTGGTGGTCACTGTGGTCACTGGTGGTTACTGTGGTCGCTGTGGTGGTCACTGTGGTGGTCGCTCTAGTGGTCACTGTGGTTGCTGTGGTTGCTCAGAGGAAACTCTGGGCTCTGTTCCGTGTTGTAGCTGCGGTGAAGCCCAAACTCCTGATCGATGATGGCCTACAACAAAGAAAAAGCCTTTAAAGTTTTTATCTTAAGCATTAACATTGTTTTGTTAGGTTATGATGTCATTATGTGCCTGTTGTCCTCAGAATGATTATTATTATTTACAAGAATAGGAAATGAGCTCCTGGTGAAGTCCTTGGTTTAGACCTGGTCTGGTCCTGGTCTAGTCCTGGTCTAGTCCTGGTCTAGACAGGTCCAGACACAGACTGGAGTCTGTCTGACTCCAACAGAAGCGTTTCATCTGGAGTGTCTCTGATCTGAGGCTTTCATGAAGGTTTAAAGCTGAGACGATGTGCAGCTCATTAATGTTTCTCTGTGAACATTATTAACTCTTGGATCAGTGTCATTTACAGAGTTCTTTTGTCTGAGTTGTTTAATTTATGTATTTTTTAATTCTATTTCTGGTCCGGTCTTCTGAATAAGCCTCGTCTTGTTTTTTCACAGATCTTTCTCAGTTCAGCAGTTCCTCCATCGTCCACCAGGGGACACTCACCGTCGTCTCCTCTGGGACCGGGGGACGGCGCAGCAGGAGACACAGCGGCGCGTACAGGACGTCCACCGCCCCCATCAGCGCCATCAGGACCGGGAAGCCCACGGCCTGCACCAGAGCGCCCCCTGTGGACGGACCTGGGACACGTTCGGATCAGAACAAATAAACCGCATTAAACCGGATTAAACCTGAGGTGGTCCCAGAGTCTCACCGACGGCGAAGCCCAGGCTCAGAGCCACGTCTGCGATCGCGAACACGCCGCCGTAACCGGAACCGTGACGGATGTCCACCAGGTGAGCCATGACCGGCATCACCGACACCTCCACCATCCCTGCAACGAGACCGGGTAAGAACGGGTTCAGGTCCGGTTCAGACACGGTTCAGACACGGTTCAGACTGGTTCAGACTGGTTCAGACCCAGTTTAGACCGGTTCAGACCCCAGTTCAGACCCGGTTCAGACTGGTTCAGACTGGTTCAGACCAGTTCAGACCCGGTTCAGACCCAGTTTAGACCGGTTCAGACCCCAGTTCAGACCCGGTTCAGACTGGTTCAGACCCGGTTTAGACCGGTTCAGACTGGTTCAGACCCCAGTTCAGACCCGGTTCAGACTGGTTCAGACTGGTTCAGACCCCGTTTAGACCGGTTCAGACTGGTTCAAACCGGTTCAGACCAGTTCAGACTGGTTCAGACCGGTTCAGACCCGGTTCAGATCAGTTCAGACCGGTTCAGACCGGTTCAGACTGGTTCAGACCAGTTCAAACCGGTTCAGATCAGTTCAGACCGGTTCAGACTGGTTCAGACCAGTTCAAACCGGTTCAGACCGGTTCAGACCCGGTTCAGACCGGTTCAGACCGGTTCAAACCGGTTCAGACCGGTTCAGACCGGTTCAGACCCGGTTCAGACCCGGTTCAGACCCGGTTCAGACCGGTTCAGACCGGTTCAGACCGGTTCAGACCCGGTTCAGACCCGGTTCAGACCGGTTCAGACCCGGTTCAGACCGGTTCAGACCCGGTTCAGACCGGTTCAGACCCGGTTCAGACCGGTTCAGACCGGTTCAGACTGACCTATAGCAAAGCCCAGTCCAGCGGTGGGTCCGATCAGAGAGTAGATGCTGTTGGTCAGAGGCATCTGCAGCAGAGTGATGATGTCACAGGAGGTTATTCAAACGGACCAATCACGTCACAGAGAAACACAGTGGGACTTACACAGAGCAGACTGACTCCAGCCAAGATCATCCCCAACATGGAGCACAGCCACCTGCAAAACAAACAAAACAAACTGATCCTGGAGCAGCTTCTACAGGTTCAGCTTCATTTCAATCAGGAACACATTTAGAAAAACAGGATTTGAAAAAGGTTCTCCTGAAAAACTCAAACATAACCGACTGAACCCACGGACCGTCCCATTCTGTTGGCCAGGACCCCGAACAGGTGGGTCCCGATCAGGTACGCGACGCTGCACGGCAGGAACACGGCTCCTGAAACAGACCTGAGATCAGCTCTGCACAAATATTTAAAATAAAACCAGAGAAGAGTCTGTACCGAGCTGCCACTGAGACGAGCACCAGGACCGGATCATCCAGATCGGAAGAGTGGGCTCCAGCACCGCCACGCCCATGTTGGTCACGCACAGAGCACCTGGACAGGTGAGCAACAGGTGAGTGTTACCTGTGGGTCTCACCTGTGGGTCTCGCCCGTGGGTCTCGCCCGTGGGTCTCGCCCGTGGGTCTCGCCCGTGGGTCTCGCCCGTGGGTCTCGCCCGTGGGTCTCGCCCGTGGGTCTCACCCGTGGGTCTCACCTGTGGGTCTCACCTGTGCTGATGAGGATGTATGGGTCTCTGAGCAGCGTCAGTATCGAGGGGCCCTCTACGCTCTGAAACATGTGAATAAAACACACGTGTTTAACGGTGCATTCAGGTGCTCCTCAGAAACTCTGTGTATCTGAGTTAGGAACGTTCTAAACCATAACAACAGGAAGATGGAGTCATAAATGTGTAAATGTTGTGTTTAAATCCAGTCACAGCATCATTAGCAGCGCTTCAAGAAAAGGAAGACTATTCAAGACATAAGAAGTGAACATAACGTGTGTTGAAACCTCTAAATACAGACGAAATAAATAAATAACTAGTATTTAGTCTAAATAAGTCTAAATGGACAAAAACTAGTGTCACATGATCAAGTTATTAATGTGTAATAACAGGTGGAATATGTTTAAATTAAACTAAAATATCTCAAACGTTAGCTTCATGTTGATGATGAAAATAACATCAACAAAATCTAAGGTGACCTGACGTAGACCTGACGTAGACCTGACGTAGACCTGACGAAGACCTGACGTAGACCTGACGTAGACCAGACGTAGACCTGACGAAGACCTGACGTAGACCTGACGTAGACCAGACGTAGACCTGACGTAGACCTGACGTAGACCTGACAAAGACCTGACAAAGACCTGACGTAGACCTGACGTAGACCAGACGTAGACCTGACATAGACCAGACGTAGACCTGACAAAGACCTGACGTAGACCTGACGTAGACCAGACGAAGACCTGACGTAGACCTGACGTAGACCAGACGTAGACCTGACGTAGACCTGACGTAGACCTGACGTAGACCTGACGTAGACCTGGAGCTTTGTTTGAATAGATCTCAGAGTTTGAGTCAAACAGAGCATTTTCTTTTCTGTTCCAACAAACTGCAGTTTCTTTCGTTTTATATAAAAATATTCCCAGATCAAACCGTCATAAAAACACAACAATAAGCTTTTAAAAGACAGATGTAGATGAAATAAAAGCGTCCTCACCGTTGGACAGATCCTGGACGGCTGCAGGATACACAGCTGCAGAGCTGAAACAAAAAGCACTTTTACTGCTGTCTTCAGTTCAACAGTCGTTAGTTTCTTACACGTTTACCTCCATCGACCACAGCCAGAGCGGCCAGGACCAGGAAGGGGGCGCTCTTCCCCACGAACTCGTACATGACGCTCCCGAACGGCGGTCCGACTGAAAACATGCACAAACACTCAAGCCTTGATTCTGAAGAGTGGACGGATCTAAAACAGAAGGAAGAGTCTCACTGAGCACGCCCAGAGCCAGTCCTCCCAGAGCCACCGCCATCGCCGAGCCTCGCTCCTCATCGTCCGGATAAACGCTCGCCAGCATCGCCAGACCTCACACAAACACAGATAAATACAGATAAATACAGATAAATACAGATAAATACAGATAAACACAGATAAACACAGATAAACACAGATAAATACAGATAAACACAGATAAATACAGATAAATACAGATAAACACAGATAAACACAGATAAATACAGATAAATACAGATAAACACAGATAAACACAGATAAATACAGATAAATACAGATAAACACAGATAAACACAGATAAACACAGATAAACACAGATAAATACAGATAAATACAGATAAATACAGATAAATACAGATAAACACAGATAAATACAGATAAACACAGATAAACACAGATAAATACAGATAAACACAGATAAACACAGATAAATACAGATAAATACAGATAAATACAGATAAACACAGATAAACACAGATAAATGGCTGAATAAATAAGCTCAGTTCTGATAAAAGCCTGGTGGAGCTGGACTTTATTCATTCAGAACATCATCTGAGCTCCTAGAACATAGAAATAAAAAAGGATGAGGCCCAAAATGGAACCCTGGGGAACTCCTGTGCAGTGCTGTAATAAATCAGTCTAATACTTGAGCCGGTCTTTGCAGGACTACAGCCCTGTGTTAGTCGGTTCTGGAGGGTTTTGGGTCTGTACCTGCGACGGACGTCAGGGACGAGCCTATTCCCTGCAGAGCTCGAGCGAAGAACAGCAGAGCGTAGGTCCCAGAGAACGCAAACACTGAACGAGAAGAAAAACAGGTGAGAAAAGGATGAAACTGTCAGAAATAAGTGATAAATGTGAGACTCACGGAGCGTGGACACGACCAGGACGATGAACCCCGCGAACATCGGGCTGTGGTACCCGATCCTGTCGGTGAGGGGTCCCACTAAAGGGTTGACCAGCAGCTGAACGATGGCTTTAGACGCCAGCAGCAAACCCACTTTAAAGTTCTCACTCTTCAGGAGCTGGCCGTCCTCGAGGCAGGCATCCTTCCAGGGTTAGATGAATAAATTATGAATAAAACTACATCAAAATGAGCACTGGTTAATTCTTTGTTTGATTGGAGCAGGTCGGCTCTAGTTTCATCTAACTTTGGGATGATCACAGTAAGCTCCGCCCCTTTTGCCCAAAGTTTATCCTAAGACTGGATTTCTTTGATGAATAATTGTCTTTTTCCACCTCGTACCGTAGAGTTGGTGGTGTCGTTGTGCAGTTCCTCCGTGCTCCTGGCGGTGGCGCTCTCCTCTGTTGGCTTCACTAAACTGAAGGTGGAGTTGAACGGAGAAGAGAAGGGGGTGAGGCCGGGCCGCGTGCCCAGGAGAGGTGCACCGCGGCTAGGCAGAGGGAGCGGCGAGGCCTGGGCGTTCCCTCCGGAGCTCTGCAGGTCGGACCCAGAGGAGTTTACGAGGGTCCGGGGGTCCGAGTCTGGATGATCGATGGAGTAGAGGAAGGTCGGGAGGATGGGGACTGGACACAGAGAATAGTTCAATACTTAAAGCTCCAGTCCCTGATGTTCTGTTCTTGTCCCTGTCTCAGACTCCACTCCAAAATCAGTCTAGAGACCTCTCCTGCTTCTCTTTTATTAAAAAATAAAACCAGACCAGTTTTTCCTCCAAAATACTAATCCATTTGACCAAACTGAAGTTTAGAGTTTAGCGTTAGCTTAGCTGTGACTTCAGCGTCAGGACGACAATTATCTCCTCCTCGTTAAACATTACGTGATTGAATTGACAGTATTTATCTGTGTTTTACGTTGTCTCCCTTTTCTCTGTTGATGCTTTTCTTTTTTCAGCTGTTTCTCTGTTAAAAGACCTTCATAGCTATATTCAAGCATTTATTATATGTTTATTATTCTAGAATGTATCTGTGTGTAACTGAACAGTTCCTAATGACGTGAGGATGCTTTTTGTTGCTTAGAACACAATCAAAAATAATTTTGTTCTCTCTTTCCTTCATTATATTTACTGTGAACCAGAACAAACAGAGCAGCGTCTGATGAAACTGAAGGAGACAAGGTTCAAAGTTCACAAAAGAATAGGTCTCTCTGAGGAACACTGGGTCCAGGGGCCACTGAGGGGCCACTGAGGGTCGCTCTGTTCAACCCTTCTTAATATTACTCATATTTCAGTGTATTACCCAATGGCAGCGGTCCTCTCCTGTGAGCTCCTGGAACAGTGCTGTTAAACTGACTTCAGTTTGATCTGAAGTGAGTCGGATCAGTTAAATAACCTTTAAATAAACAACAACTCCTTTTCTCTTTGTTTTTGTGCAAAGGAGTTATGTCAGTGTCTCATTAATTACAACTGAAGAAAGTTAATGTTGGAAAAGCCTTCAGCACGAACTCAGCCTCACAATATGTCTTTGATGCTAATGCTATTCTAACTCTCTGCTGCATCATGACCTCTGACCTCTCAGCTACAGGTAAAACACACCTGCTACAGTTCATTTCTCTTCTCTGAGCAGCTGTTGTATTTTTCCCTGATGAGGGTCAGAGTGGAGCTGAATATTAGACTTACTCCAAACTCACAGTTTCTCATTTTCTGGGAATAAACAGGAAGTGGTCCATTTTTGTTGGAAAACTCTACTTTTCTCCTTTTTGGAGTTGGATTGAACCAACTGGGTGGGTTTTCTATCAGGGGCCGTATGTGTGAGACCCCTGCTCTAGAACAGATGTACTGTAACAGGTCTCTCTCTGTATTACTCCTTTGTTTAGAGCTCTCAGCCAATCACAGCTCACAGACACAACAAAAGGACATTATCCCCAAAACTCTGCATTAATTAAATGGTTTTGTTAAATGTCAGCGTTAGCTTTTGTTTGACACTAAACAGAGAGTCCCACCCTTTAACTGCTCAAACAGGATCTGAGGCAGCACCTTTGTTTAATCTGAAACTGACTTATTTTAAAATAAAAGTGACCTGAGAATGACCCAGGGCCCTACAGGATTTAGAAACACTGAGCTAAGGATACGACTAAACTATCTTCTGCCTGATTCTTTATGAGCAGACAGAGGAACAGTAGCAGCTTTAGTGTATTTAGGTCTAATTAAGGCCCTACAGGATTTTAGAAATACTGAGCTACAAAAAACTACAAAACTATTCTGCCTCGTGCATTATTCAGTGTGTATAACAGTTTATGTGACGAGAGGAAAAAGTGATTTAAAGCTCCAGTCCCTGATGTTCTGTTCTTGTCTCTGTCTCAGACTCCACTCCAAAATCAGCCTAGGGACCTCTCCTGTTTCTCTTTTATTAAAAAATAAAACCAGACCAGTTTTTCCTCCAAAATACTAATCCATTTGACCAAACTGAAGTTTAGAGTTTAGCGTTAGCTTAGCTGTGACTTCAGCGTCAGGACGACAATTATCTCCTCCTCGTTAAACATTACGTGATTGAATTGACAGTATTTATCTGTGTTTTACGTTGCCTCCCTTTTCTCTGTTGATGCTTTTCTTTTTTCAGCTGTTTCTCTGTTAAAAGACATATTCAGCTGAAAATACACTTTATCTGCAGCTATTAAACTTCCTGGAACGTCATGTGACAAGTGTCGACCAATGGGAGCGCTCCTTTTTGGAGCATGTGATTGTCCAAGGTTTTCTGTTCCTGAATAGAGGTTCTCATCTATTACAATCCCTTACAATAAACACTAGATGGATCAGAAAGACTGTTTTTGCAGAAGTTATTGATTTTACAAAAAACTATTTGAGTTCAAACCATTTTCACAACAAGAAGAAAATATATCAGCTACAATCTGTTTAATGTTAGGAGCATTTATCAGAAAATCTGTGTGTGTTCAAATGTGTTCAGATGTGTTCAGGTGTGTTCAGGTGTGTTCAGATGTGTTCAGGTGTGTTCAGATGTGTTCAGGTGTGTTCAGGTGTGTTCAGGTGTGTTCAGGTGTGTTCAGGTGAGTTCAGGTGAGTTCAGATGTGTTTAGGTGTGTTCAGGTGTGTTCAGGTGTGTTCAGGTGTGTTCAGGTGTATAAACACTCACCGAGGACAGTGAGCAGCATGTTGTCGAGCAGCAGAGCCACACAGACCACCACCAGAACCAGACGAGGAGACTCTCGGCTGCAGGACAACCTCCACATGATTCCTGCAGATACACATTTAGACCTGGTTTAGTCCTGGTTTAGACCTGGTTTAGACCTGGCTTAGACCAGGTTTAGACCAGGTTTAGACCAGTTTTAGACCAGGTTTAGACCAGTTTTAGACCAGGTTTAGACCAGTTTTAGACCAGGTTTAGACCAGGTTTAGACCTGGCTTAGACCTGGTTTAGACCTGGTTTAGACCAGTTTTAGACCAGGTTTAGACCTGGTTTAGACCAGGTTTAGACCAGGTTTAGACCAGGTTTAGACCAGGTTTAGACCAGGTTTAGACCAGGTTTAGACCAGGTTTAGACCAGGTTTAGTCCGGTCTGTTTTGCAGATGATTATTTTAGAGGCTCTTTGTTCAGAGTTAACTCAGTTACAGCTCTCAACCTTATCTCATCTCCACACACTCAGCACCAGACACAGGGTCTAAAACTGTTCAAATCCAACTAAAACCTGTTCAAATCCAACTAATACCTGTTCAAATCCATCTAAAACTGTTCAAATCCAACAAAAACCTGTTCTGATCCAACAAAAACCTATTCAAATCCAACTAAAACCTGTTAATTCAGATTTTACAGCTCAGTGATAACTTACTAAATATTACGCTCATCATGTATAGTACATGTATAAGTACATTAATATTGAAAAACTCTAAACCAGGTCTAAACCAGGTCTAAACCAGGTCTAAACCAGGTCTAAACCAGGTCTAAACCAGGAATAAACCAGGACTAAACCAGAACCTTCACTGATTCATGTGAATAAAGTGAATAACTCACAGTTTCTGCAGATCAGTCAGACTCAGGAGGGTCCTGTCCTCTGTCTGCTCTTCATCACTCTTGTTCCTCCTCCTCTTCCTCCTCTTCCTCCTCCTCTTCTTCATGTTTGACTCGAGGCGGAGTCTGTTAAAGAGCAAATGGACACAGTCCTGGTTTAATCCTGAGACAAATCCCTCAAACACAAATGAAATACACAGAGACAGTGTTTACTCTGAGAAATGAAATACTGGATTTAATTAAAAATGTTTCATTAACTGAACACAACACTTTTATTTAAATGGGAAACGTTATAGTCCATCAGTTTTAACAATAGTTTCCAAATAAATCCAACTCTTTTTAAAGGCTACGTCACAGGTTTACAGAGACACATTTACAAGCTCTGCACAGATTTACAAAAGGATCCAGAAGGAACTGATGCACAACGTCTGAAAAAGAACACCACAAATCAACAGAGATCAACAGAAATCAACAGAGATCAACAGAAATCAACAGAGATCAACAGAAATCAACAGAGATCAACAGAAATCAACAGAGATCAACAGAGATCAACAGAAATCAGACCCTGTTTTACCATAATGTTCAAAGGACATTGGTCCTTGTGTCTTCTCTCGGAGCGTTCCCATTGGTCCTTGTGTTTTCTCTCGGAGCGTTCCCATTGGTCGTTGTGTCTTCTCTCGGAGCGTTCCCATTGGTCCTTGTGTCTTCACTCGGAGCGTTCCCATTGGTCGTTGTGTCTTCACTTGGAGCGTTCCCATTGGTTGTTGTGTCTTCTCTCGGGTTATTGGTTTTCTTTTTCCCTTTCCGCTCCTTTCCTTTCTCTCGGAGCGTTCCCATTGGTCCTTGTGTCTTCACTCGGAGCGTTCCCATTGGTCCTTGTGTCTTCTCTCGGAGCGTTCCCATTGGTCCTTGTGTCTTCACTCGGAGCGTTCCCATTGGTCGTTGTGTCTTCACTCGGAGCGTTCCCATTGGTCCTTGTGTCTTCTCTCGGAGCGTTCCCATTGGTCCTTGTGTCTTCACTCGGAGCGTTCCCATTGGTCGTTGTGTCTTCTCTCGGAGCGTTCCCATTGGTCCTTGTGTCTTCTCTCGGAGCGTTCCCATTGGTCCTTGTGTCTTCACTCGGAGCGTTCCCATTGGTCGTTGTGTCTTCTCTCGGAGCGTTCCCATTGGTCGTTGTGTCTTCAATCGGAGCGTTCCCATTGGTCGTTGTGTCTTCACTCGGAGCGTTCCCATTGGTCCTTGTGTCTTCTCTCGGAGCGTTCCCATTGGTCCTTGTGTCTTCTCTGGAGCGTTCCCATTGGTCGTTGTGTCTTCACTTGGAGCGTTCCCATTGGTCGTTGTGTCTTCACTGGAGGTTCCCATTGGTTGTTGTTCTTCTCTGAGTTCCATTGGTCTTGTGTCTTACTGGAGGTTCCATTGGTCTTGTGTCTTTAGAGGTTCCATTGGTGTTGTGTCTTCTGGCGTTCATTGGTGTTGTGTCTTCTCTGGAGGTTCCCATTGGTCCTTGTGTCTTACTGGAGTTCATGGTTGTTGTGTCTTCTCTCGGAGCGTTCCCATTGGTCGTTGTGTCTTCAATCGGAGCGTTCCCATTGGTCGTTGTGTCTTCAATCGGAGCGTTCCCATTGGTCCTTGTGTCTTCACTCGGAGCGTTCCCATTGGTCCTTGTGTCTTCACTCGGAGCGTTCCCATTGGTCCTTGTGTCTTCACTCGGAGCGTTCCCATTGGTCCTTGTGTCTTCACTCGGAGCGTTCCCATTGGTCCTTGTGTCTTCACTCGGAGCGTTCCCATTGGTCGTTGTGTCTTCACTCGGAGCGTTCCCATTGGTCGTTGTGTGGTCAGTGTGTTGTTTTGTCTTTGGTAAAAGTTTATTTGTTCAGTAAAATGTAGAAATGTTTCAAATGTTGTAGATGTGTTTGTACTTCTAGGCCACCGTAGTGTTTTGTAGATGTGCTGAAAAAAAAACATAACCATAAAACCAGCTAAACCCAATAAATCTGGATTATTTCTGGATCAGACCAGGACCAGGACCAGGACCAGGACCAGACCAACCTGACTTAAACTGCTCTAATCCCAGATTAGAGGAAGGCCTTTGATTGGACGAGGCACCTGTCAATCAAACACTTCCTGTTGGAGCCGTGTGTTGTTTGAAGTCACTAATGTTCTGTAATCACCGCTAAAGACCTACAGAAACCACATGAAACCCGCCTCAGACCCGCTCCAGACCCACCTGAGACCACATGAGACCGGCGGCTCCAGGTGTGTGAATCCGGGGGCGGGGCCAGACCTCACCTGGGGCTCACAGGAAGGAAGTGCTCTGCTCCTCTTCTTCTTCTGATGTTTAAACTCTTCAAAGACTGGCTCCAGATCTGAGAGAAGCCAGGGTATAAGAATCAAACGCACCTCCAGACGCCACACAGACCCAGACCAGGCAAGACCCAGACCAGAACCAAGACCTAAAACCTCCTAAGACTGGCTTTCGACTCACTACAAGGACTGCTTTTTATCTATGTATCAACATTTTTCTCTCGTTTTCTTTTTCAGTTTTAAGACAATATTTTAAAAAGTTTGGATTTTTTTGTTCCAAGAAGATCTGAACCAAAACCAAGACTGGACCAAAGACCAAAGACCTCCTAAGAACAGGATTTGAGTCACTTTAAGGACTACTTTTTGTATTTTGAAAAGGAGAACCATCCACTTCATTTAAACCCAAGAAAAACTGTTTGTGGACAACAACTGATTTTAGAATTTCTTAGATCTGTGCCTCTTTGTTCTTCGGCCCCGTTTTGGGTCCTGGTCTGGTCCTGTTTTCGGTCCAGTTTTTTCGCCGAAACTCGATGATGCTGCCCGTCTTTCGTCTCCTTCTCTGTGCAGCCGTGGCCTGGAGTCTGGCTCTCGACTCCAACACCATCAGATCGTCTAAAGAGGCCTCTCTGCCGACGGTAAGCACCGGACTTGAACTCTTTAACTGGATTCCCAGCTCCACGGGTTTAAGGCTCACGGTTGGACACGATATGAAAAAGAGTAAGCTACGTTTTTGTAAATCTGAAATATAACCACCAGATTAGACCTGGTTTAGACCTGGTTTAGACCTGGTTCAGACCTGGTTTAGACCTGGTTTAGACCTGGTTCAGACCTGGTTTAGACCTGGTTTAGTCCTGGTTTAGACCTGGTTCAGACCTGGTTTAGACCTGGTTCAGACCTGGTTCAGACCTGGTTTCTGAAATATAACCACCAGCAGCTGATGTTGAATGTGAGAAAGTCAGTGTCAGAAGTGAGGACAGATGTGTCTCTGTCTTCAGGAACGTCTCAGAGACACACCTCAGAAAACCAGTCGACGTTCTTCAGAGACGTCCCGCTCCTCTCAGTGTTCAGGTCCTGACTGCAGCGCTCCTCAGGTGAGTTAACTTCAAGGTTTAGTCCAAGTTTAGTCCAGGATTAGTCCAGGTTTAGTCCAGGATTAGTCCAGGTTTAGACCTGGTTTAGTCCAGGTTTAGTCCAGGTTTAGTCCTGGTTTAGACCGGGTTTAGTCCAGGTTTAGTCCAGGTTTAGTCCTGGTTTAGACCGGGTTAAGTCCTGGTTTAGTCCAGGTTTAGTCCAGGTTTAGTCCAGGATTAGTCCAGGTTTAGACCTGGTTTAATCCAGGTTTAGACCTGGTTTAGTCCTGGTTTAGTCCAGGTTTAGTCCAGGTTTAGTTCTGGTTTAGACCAGGATTAGTCCAGGTTTAGACCTGGTTTAATCCAGGTTTAGACCTGGTTTAGTCCTGGTTTAGTCCAGGTTTAGTCCAGGTTTAGTCCTGGTTTAGACCGGGTTAAGTCCTGGTTTAGTCCAGGTTTAGTCCTGGTTTAGACCTGGTTTAGTCCAGGTTTAGTCCTGGTTTAGTCCTGGTTTTGTCCAGGTTTAGACCTGGTTTAATCCAGGTTTAGACCTGGTTTAGTCCTGGTTTAGTCCAGGTTTAGTCCTGGTTTAGTCCAGGTTTAGTCCTGGTTTAGACCGGGTTTAGTCCTGGTTTAGTCCAGGTTTAGTCCAGGTTTAGTAAACACTGGTGTCTCTGTGTTTCAGAAAGAGTCGTGCAGTAACCGAGCCCAGAGGAGGGCGTCCAGTCGGGACAGAGACCTGGACTCACTCAGAGACGTGGACAGAGTCAGAGACACAGAGTTCAACAGGACAAAAGGTGAGTGTGGTCCACAGACCCTTCCTCACATTCAGAGCCTTCGGTTTATACGTCTGTACGGCTCACAAACCCTCTTCTCTGGGTCTCTTCTCGTCACATGTCCTCCATGTCCTCCATGTCCTCCATGTCCTCCATGTCCTCCATTGGTTTTGTGTCGAGTGTAAAAGTATCGTAAACTGAGTCGAGTTGAGACGAGTTGAACCAGAGGAAAGGCCCTGTTTGTTTCACCTGACACATGGTTACTCACCTGTCCCCCCTGTCTCTCCTGTCCCACCTGTCCCCCCTGTCCCTCCCCTGTCCCTCCCCTGTCCCTCCCCTGTCCCTCCTGTGCCCCCTGTCCCTCCCCTGTCCCACCTGTCCCCCCTGTCCCTCCCCTGTCCCCCCTGTCTCCCCTGTCCCTCCCCTGTCCCCCCTGTCTCCCCTGTCCCTCCCCTGTCCCCCCTGTCCCTCCCCTGTCCCACCTGTCCCCCCTGTCCCTCCCCTGTCCCTCCCCTGTCCCCCCTGTCCCTCCCCTGTCCCACCTGTCCCCCCTGTCCCTCCCCTGTCCCCCCTGTCTCCCCTGTCCCTCCCCTGTCTCCCCTGTCCCCCCTGTCCCTCCCTGTCCCCCCTGTCCCCCCCCTGTCCCCCCTGTCCCCCCTGTCCCTCCCCTGTCCCCCCGTCCCAGCCCCAGAGATGTCCCCCTGCGTGCGGTCCTCAGACTGTGGGGAGGGTCTGTGCTGTGTGCGGTACCTGACGGTGAAGCGTTGTCAGAGGATCCCGTCCGAGGGAGAGCTCTGTCTGCAGCGAGGATCTAAGCAGCGCCGGAACCTGGGCAGGTGTGACTGCGCCGCGGGGCTCACCTGTGCCCCTGAGGGGGCGGGGCTTCAGCAGAACCAGGGGGCGGGGCTACAGAAGGGGAAGGGCCAGGGTGTGTGTGTGCCCAAACAGAAAGGACAGAGGAAAACACGGCATTCTGGGAAAAAGAGGCGCACGGCCGAGAATGCCTGCTGAGACTTAGACCCGGTTTAGTCCTGGTTTAGACCCGGTTTAGTCCTGGTTTAGACCCGGTTTAGACCTGGTTTAGACCCGGTTTAGTCCTGGTTTAGACCCGGTTTAGTCCTGGTTTAGACCCGGTTTAGTCCTGGTTTAGACCCGGTTTAGACCTGGTTTAGACCCGGTTTAGTCCTGGTTTAGACCCGGTTTAGACCTGGTTTAGCCCCGGTTTAGTCCTGGTTTAGACCCGGTTTAGTCCTGGTTTAGACCCGGTTTAGACCTGGTTTAGACCCGGTTTAGTCCTGGTTTAGACCCGGTTTAGACCTGGTTTAGACCTGGTTTAGTCCTGGTTTAGACCTGGTTTAGACCTGGTTTAGACCTGGTTTAGACCTGGTTTAGTCCTGGTTTAGTCCTGGTTTAGACCAGGTTTAGACCTGGTTTAGTCCTGGTTTAGACCTGATTTAGTCCTGGTTTAGACCTGGTTTAGTCCTGGTTTAGTCCTGGTTTAGACCTGGTTTAGACCTGGTTTAGTCCTGGTTTAGACCTGATTTAGACCTGGTTTAGTCCTGGTTTAGACCCGATTTAGACCTGGTTTAGTCCTGGTTTAGTCCCGGTTTAGACCTGGTTTAGTCCTGGTTTAGACCCGGTTTAGACCTGGTTTAGTCCTGGTTTAGACCCGGTTTAGACCTGGTTTAGTCCTGGTTTAGACCCGGTTTAGTCCTGGTTTAGTCCTGGTTTAGACCCGGTTTAGTCCTGGTTTAGACCTGATTTAGACCCGGTTTAGTCCTGGTTTAGACCTGATTTAGACCCGGTTTAGTCCTGGTTTAGTCCTGGTTTAGACCCGGTTTAGTCCTGGTTTAGACCCGGTTTAGACCTGGTTTAGACCTGGTTTAGACCCGGTTTAGTTCTGGTTTAGACCCGGTTTAGACCCGGTTTAGACCCGGTTTAGTCCTGGTTTAGACCCGGTTTAGTCCTGGTTTAGACCCAGTTTAGTCCTGGTTTAGACCCGGTTTAGACCCGGTTTAGTCCTGGTTTGGACCCGGTTTAGACCTGGTTTAGTCCTGGACCCGGTTTAGACCTGGTTTAGTCCTGGTTTAGTCCTGGTCTAGACCTGGTTTAGACCTGGTTTGGACCCGGTTTAGACCTGGTTTAGTCCTGGTTTAGACCTGGTTTGGACCCGGTTTAGACCTGGTTTAGTCCTGGTTTAGTCCTGGTCTAGACCTGGTTTAGACCTGGTTTAGTCCTGGTTTAGTCCTGGTCTAGACCTGGTTTAGACCTGGTTTAGACCTGGTTTAGACCTGGTTTAGTCCTGGTTTAGACCTGGTTTGGACCCGGTTTAGACCTGGTTTAGTCCTGGTTTAGTCCTGGTCTAGACCTGGTTTAGACCTGGTTTAGTCCTGGTTTAGTCCTGGTCTAGACCTGGTTTAGACCTGGTTTAGACCTGGTTTAGACCTGGTTTGGACTGGTATTTAAATTAATAAATATCTAATATTATTTGTACCAATGAATGTTTTTAAATTGTGATTTTTATATATTTATGCTTTTTGCAATTAATTAAAAATAAAATAAATATGTAATGTTTTGCTTGTTCTTATTTTACTACAAACGTGTCATTTTTGGTGTAGAGTTATTGGTAAAATAAAACATCCTAGAGGTCCTAGAGATTTGTTACATTTCGTGTAAAGAACCTGAAAGATATTGAATTAAATTTTAGATTAAGATTTTGAGATGGTACAATTAGAGTGAGGTCTGAGGTCTGTTGCAGTGAAATAGCGCCCTCTGGTGGCCACACACAGGAGCTACGGGCAGAGCTGCTCCTCGTGTGATTGTATTTATGTTGAACAGTCTGGTCTTAAATGTAATGTTTTAATGAGAAACTGTCATGAGATTACAGATAAAACTACATTAATGCATTTCATTTAAAGGAAACCTCTGTGTTTAAGTCACAAATAACTCACTCTTTTGAAGCTTTCAGCAGCTCCTTGCCTTTGTCACAGGGTTTACAGATGTGTGGAGTGGACTTTTGGGGGAATACCATCTCATATCAAACCAAAACCACAACGCAAATATAGAGCAGAACTAGGATATTTATTTTTATTTGATAAATACAGTAAACAACCAGTGTACATTTGATTGAAGCTGGAGACAGTTGACTTTGATTCTTTATAATGTCACTAATAACTTAACTTTGAATAAGCTGTCACTAAGCCCAAATGCATTAAAAAAATACAAAAAATACAGTTCAGTTTGATATTTAGGAAAAAAGATCAAATTCAGAGTTTTTTCTCAGAATTTGTCTGTTTTCTTTCAGTGGTTACAGCCTCAGAAATAAACTGTAAATGTGGCGCGTAACAAAAGCTTGAAGATGAAAAGCTGTGGAGCCTCCTACCCTCCTCTCCTCCCTCCTCTCCTCCCTCCTCTCCTCCTGTCTCCTCTCCTCCTTCCTACCCTCCTCTCCTCCTTCCTACCCTCCTCTCTCCTCTCCTCCCTCCTACCCTCCTCTCCTCCTTCCTTCCCTCCTCTCCTCCTTCCTACCCTCCTCTCCTCCTTCCTACCCTCCTCTCCTCCCTCCTACCCTCCTCTCCTTCCCTCCTGTCTCCTCTCCTCCCTCCTTCCCTCCTCTCCTCCTTCCCTCCTGTCTCCTCTCCTCCTCTCCTCCCTCCTCTCCTCCCTCCTACCCTCCTCTCCTCCTTCCTACCCTCCTGTCTCCTCTCCTCCCTCCTACCCTCCTCTCCTTCCCTCCTCTCTCCTCTCCTCCCTCCTACCCTCCTCTCCTCCTTCCTTCCCTCCTCTCCTCCTTCCTACCCTCCTCTCCTCCTTCCTACCCTCCTCTCCTCCCTCCTACCCTCCTCTCCTTCCCTCCTGTCTCCTCTCCTCCCTCCTTCCCTCCTCTCCTCCTTCCCTCCTGTCTCCTCTCCTCCTCTCCTCCCTCCTCTCCTCCCTCCTACCCTCCTCTCCTCCTTCCTACCCTCCTGTCTCCTCTCCTCCCTCCTACCCTCCTCTCCTTCCCTCCTGTCTCCTCTCCTCCCTCCTTCCCTCCTCTCCTCCTTCCCTCCTGTCTCCTCTCCTCCTCTCCTCCCTCCTCTCCTCCTTCCTACCCTCCTCTCCTCCTTCCTTCCCTCCTCTCTCCTTCCTACCCTCCTCTCCTCCCTCCTTCCCTCCTCTCCTCCTTCCTACCCTCCTCTCCTCCCTCCTCTCCTCCTTCCTTCCCTCCTCTCTCCTTCCTACCCTCCTCTCCTCCCTCCTTCCCTCCTCTCCTCCTTCCTACCCTCCTCTCCTCCCTCCTTCCCTCCTCTCCTCCTTCCTTCCCTCCTCTCCTCCTTCCTACCCTCCTCTCCTCCCTCCTTCCCTCCTCTCCTCCTTCCTACCCTCCTCTCCTCCTTCCTACCCTCCTAGTCCCTCGGTTGTACTTTTCCTTCCTTCCTGCAGAGGCTCTCGCTTCAGTTTTTTGGAGAAACACACTGGACCCAGACTGATGTCAAACCTCTCCTAGCTCCTGGCTCCTAGCTCCTAGCTCCTGCCTCCTCTGAGACCCCTGTTCGCGGGACCACCTCCAGGCTCCGGCAGAACCAGGGGATGGTGCCGCCGCGTGAATCCCACAGAGCAGTCACTTAGGCCGGCTTCAGCAGAGCCGCGGCGCCGGGGACTGGCTGGAGCTGCGGAGGTGGCTTCGGGCCGCTGTGTTGGATCGAACCGGGGATTTAACGGGTCGTATTTGCCGCCTTGGTCTCGTGGGGGTCCGCGGATTGTTGTGTGTCTGTAAAAGACTCGGTTCTGGATGTGACGGAGGCCCGGAGAAGCTCGCACTGCGTTGCCCCGGCGCAGGGCTCGAACACCGGGGAAGAACAGGAGGTAGGTCCGCTGCTGAGAACCACCGTTTCCACCGTGGTTTACCAAGCAGTTAACCGCGACACAACCAACACGGAACTTTTACCACATTTGTTATATTTCCCCGCTCTGCTGTTTCTTGAATCGCACCGAACCGATTAAAATGTACGTTACATGGAAAAGCTAGCCTGTTGCTAACTGTAGCATTCCATTGTCACAGCCCTTGTGGCTAGCATGCTAACATGCTAGCCCCCGAACGAACTTAAAATCATTTTTATTCAGACAGTGTGACATGTATTCGGTGGAAAACGCACGTCAAGGTTTGCAAAGTTTGGTAAAACCACTGCCCATTAGTGTTTTTGTTCACATTATTGTTTCGGTGTTTATTTTGAATTTTTCGTGTTGTTAGCCTGTTAGCGTTGGCGGTGCTAGCTCGGGTCAGTGGAGAATGCCGTAAAGGTGTTAGCCGTTAGCTTTAGCAGCCTCTGAGGAATCTCAAAATGTCTCCCTGGTTTTGTCCGAGGCTCAGATCCAGACAGACGCTGGGATTTTGAAAAACAAGGCAGCTCGATTTATTTTTATTCTTCATCATTGTTTTATTCGAACATTAATAAAGAGGGGTGAACAGAGGAGGGCTTTAAAGATGCTGATAATCAATTAATAACCTTATCACAGTGTAATCAGCCATTATTCCCTCTGTTTGAAATTGTAACGTGAGGAAACAGCTTTTATTTGATCAATACAAAAATGGAACTTTGTCAGTAGACTTTGGTTCTTTACAATTTCACTAATTAGCTTAACTTTTAATAAGCTGTCACTAAACCCAAATGCCTTAGAAGTGGAATAATTCACTAAAACACAGTTTAGGTTAGGTTTGTATAGCATACATTGTTTTTTCCCCAATGTTCAGTCCTCCATAAATCAAATGAGTGTTAGATTAGATTATTTTTAATCAGTAATTTTCATGAAGTTCAACATTTTTGACCAAACTGAAACTTCACTGGTTTGACTCAGTCATAAAAGGATGCACTATACAGTTCATTTTCAGAGATTTTAAGAGTGAAAGAATGCATTAATGAACACTTTTATTGTAGCGTCTGTTTAAACTACAACAGAAAACACTTTATTTTAACTGTTTGACTGTACACCTCTGTTTTCTGGTGCTTAATTCTTGATTACCTAACCCTGAGGCCTGTGATTGGTCTGAGATCAGTCACATGACCTCGGTGTTGTCAACTGGATTCTGATACGAGGAAATACTCAGAGAAATATATTGGACAGGAATGTGCAGCTTCAGTTTGAATGTTTCGGACAGACGCACGTGTTTGTTATTGTCACTGATTAAACACACTTTAACATTCGACAGGTGTCAGCTCTACCTGTGTCTTTAAGGCCACGGTCCACACTTTCCTCAAGTTTAAATAATGCTTCCTATCCCAGGCTCTTCAGGTGGGACTCCTTCACCTGGGATTTCTGTTGTTTATTCTTTGAGTGAGTAAAGCTTTATCACATAAAATTATAATCGGCATAAATCGTCCCTTTGAAAAGAAACAATGGCTCAGTGACAAGATTTGGAAAAATAATACAATCTGGAGGCTTAGACCAGGTTTTAACAGGTTTAGTTGCATGTAAACAAGGTTTTGTTGGATTTGAAAAGGTCTTTGCTGAATTTAGATTTCAATAGGTTTTAGGTTGACTTGAACTGGTTTCAGTTGGATTTGAACTGGTTTCAGTTGGATTTGAACTGGTTTCAGTTGGATTTGAACAGGTTTTAGATGTTTTTGAACAGGTTTTAGATGTTTTTGAACAGGTTTTAGATGTTTTTGAACTGGTTTCAGTTGGATTTGAACAGGTTTTAGATGGATTTGAACAGGTTTCAGTTGGATTTGAACAGGTTTTAGATGGATTTGAACAGGGTTTACATGGATATTTTGTGTAAAAACCTTATGTTAATATAAATAGTGTCTGTGGCCTTGCTCCTGTCTGCTTCTCCAAACCGGGGCAGACCACTCTTTTCTGAAGGGAATAAATCAGAACTAAAAGGATCTGATAGAAGCACATTTAATAAAAACTGTTTCACTTTATTAAAACAGGTTTGTCATGTCTCATTCTTTTTCAAATCTGTTGTCAAATAAAAGTATGAATAATGTAAACAAACAGCTGACACATCTGCTTTTGTCAAAGGACTTTATTGTGTTCAGATAATTATAGTTCAGATCAGAAAGTCTTGCTGCTTGGGTTTGAATAAAGTGTGACACCGGTGGAACCCGTTCGTCTGAGGCTCAGGCCAAAGTCCGATCATAAACCTAACCGTGTCCTTCACAGTGAGCTGCACGTGGAGCTGTCACAGCTCAGCCTCAGACGCTCGGCCCCATGGGAATAAACCACGGAGGTGTTTACAGCAGGAGCTCTCTCTGAGGCCGGGCTCCGTCAGCGGTTCGTCTGGAGTTACCTGGATCCACGTTAATGTTCACCTGTCGTTTCTGTTTGTCGTCGTTCAGGAGTGAAGTGTGATTGGACCGAGCCTCGACATGAATCCTCTGAACCAGATGAAGGCGGGGCTTAACAACCCTCACAGGTAACTCGCCTGCATTCTATTAGCCATTGAGTTAAACACTGCTTTAACATGTGCTGCTTTCTTTAAGTTTGTTAAAGAAATACTATCAAAATGTCAACAGAAAAGTGGAAGATTATGAAAACTGGGACCTTTCTTAGCCAGACCCAGGCTTTATTCTGTACAGTGACAAAATACAATACTCTCAACTATTACACCTTCTTTTTCAGTTTGCTGTGTTTCATTTTATGTTGGGCCTATGCCCCAAAGCCTTGTTCTGTTTACACTGTGCATATTTCTCAGTATAATCTTCTCTTCAGTTTTAAAATGTGTCCTTTATTTGAACTAAACGACCCTCTCTGTCTCCGTCAGCGACGGCTCGTATCCGTACGACTCCAGCTGGCAGCAGCCTCCCAACCAGCCCACGGGGTCTCTGTCTGTGGTCACCACCGTCTGGGGCGTCACCAACCCCTCCGCCAGCCAGGTACGTCTCAGGTGACAGGGTCCAGGTGGGTCTCAGGTGACAGGGTCCAGGGGTTTTCTGGCTGGGAAGTGGAACTGGTTCCACTCGAGAACTAAATGTTATGATCCATCAGAATTGTTGACCTCGACGTATTGTGTTAAATTTAGAGTCTTATTAGTAACAGGAATCCTCTCGTCCTCTGTCCAGGGCCTGGGAGGAGGAGTGATGGGGCCCGGGGCCAGCCCTGGAGGGGGGCCCATGATGCAGGGCCCCGGCTCTGGGATGGGTGGAGGGCCCGGAGGATACATGGGCCAGCAGGGCTACGGAGAGCCCAACAAAGGCTACATGAACCAGGGCATGTACGGCCGAGCCACGGGGGGCTACCCCGGAGGTCCAGGAGGGTACGGAGGGAGGTGGGTGAGGGGCAGGGGTGGAGGTGGGTTAGGAGGGGGTGAAGTCAGAATGAGGTCAGAATAACTCCCCTCTGTTTGTGGCAGTTACCCGTCGAACCCTGGAGGTTCTCGAGGCTCGGCAGACTTCACTCAGGCCGCTGCAGCCGCCGCCGTCGCTGCCGCTGCTGCCACGGCAACAGCCACCGCCACGGCAACCGTAGCCGCCGCCATCCACGAGAAACAGAACCAGGAAATGAACTACGGACAGGTGAGGGACTACAAATAAACAGGAAATGAACTACGGACAGATCAGGGACTACAAATAAACAGGAAATGAACTACGGACAGATCAGGGACTACAAATAAACAGGAAGTGAACTACAGACAGATCAGGGACTACAAATAAACAGGAAGTGCACTATAGACAGGTAAGGGACTACAAATAAACAGGAAGTGCACTACAGACTGGTCAGGGACTACAAATAAGCAGGAAGTGAACTACAGACAGCCCAGGGACTGAAAATAAACAGGAAGTGAAATACAGACAGGTCAGGGACTACAAATAAACAGGAAGTGAACTACAGACAGGTCAGGGACTACAAATAAACAGGAAGTGAACTACAGACAGGTCAGGGACTACAAATAAACAGGAAGTGAACTACAGACAGGTAAAACTTGATTATAATGTGTTACATAGAAGGGATTTGTTTGGATTATACAGATTTTAGTTGGATTTGAACAGGTTTTAGTTGGATTTGAACATGTTTTATATGGATTTGTTTCTCAGATGGGGGGTCCAGGCTACAGTAACCAGTTCATGTCTGGGCCTCGAGGCCCAACGATGGGCCCTGGTCCAAACAGAGGCCCCCCGTCAATGGGCCCCATGTTCGGACCCGGAGGAGGTCCCCAGAGGCTCCCCCAGCATCCAAACTACGGCCCTGGACCCCAGCAGGGACACCTCCGACCGCAGCAGGGACTCAAGCGGCCCTACAGCTCCGAGGTATGGGTTAGTCCTGGTTAGACCAGAGTTAGACCAGAGTTAGACCAGAGTTAGACCAGAGTTAGACCTGGTTAGACCAGAGTTAGACCTGGGTTAGACCAGAGTTAGACCAGAGTTAGACCTGGTTAGACTAGATTAGATTTATTTTAACAGGGTTATATAATAATGATTCCATGTTTTTTCAGTCATTCCCGGGAATGTCGCAGCAGTACGGAGTTCCAGTCGGGTCTGGACCTGGGCCTTACTCTGGCCCCAACATGCCCTACCACACAGGTGAGACACACACACAGGTGAGACACACACAGGTGAGACACACACAGGTGAGACACACACACAGGTGAGACACACACAGGTGAGACACACACAGGTGAGACACACACACAGGTGAGACACACACACAGGTGAGACACACACACAGGTGAGACACACACAGGTGAGACACACACACAGGTGAGACACACACACACAGAGGTGAGACACACACACAGGTGAGACACACACAGGTGAGACACACACACAGGTGAGACACACACACAGGTGAGACACACACAGGTGAGACACACACAGGTGAGACACACACACAGGTGAGACACACACAGGTGAGACACACACAGGTGAGACACACACACAGGTGAGACACACACAGGTGAGACACACACACAGGTGAGACACACACACAGGTGAGACACACACAGGTAAAACTCACAGGTGTCTCTATTGAAGGTGTACTCTTCTCACAGGTGGAGGTGGTCCAGGCCCCGCCCCCCAGCGCTCAGGCTCCTCCCCCTCGTATCAGGGCCATAAGATGGGTCTGCCTCAGTATCCTCCGTCTGGACCCAACACTCAGCAGTTCTACAAGGTAACACCTGAACGTTACCTGAGTAACACAGGTGAGTAACACAGGTGAGTGCTGTTAATGACGCAGTCTGTTCTGCAGCAGGAGCAGTTTAACGGACAAGGAGCAGGCCTGAACTCTCTGACAGCAGGGGGCGCCGGAGCGGTCTACAACTCCTTCAGCCAGCCATCGGGGGTAAGACGTGGCTCCTTGGTGCAACACCTGGAGGAGCCACTAATCCAAATGGCGGCAGTGGAAAGAGGGCGGGGCTTATCCAGCTAATGCATAACATTAACCCTCTCTCTCTGTTTGCAGCCGGGGCGGGGGTTGCCTGGTTACCCCAGCTCGCCGCTTCCTGGAAACCCCACTCCGCCCATCACCCCCGGCAACAGCTCCATGGCCCCGCCCTACTCCTCCCCCGGCAGCAGCTCCATGGCCCCGCCCTACATGTCGCCCGGCAACAGCGACGTCAAAGCCACGCCCCCCTCCTTCCTGCCTCCGGACGTTAAACCCAACATGGCGCTGCCTCCCGCCGCTCCCAGCTCCGGTAAACACCACAAACACCACATTCTGCTTTAGATACGGGCCTGTGCCTCAGAGGCGTCGTCAGGGAAGGGCCGAGTCCTCCTAAAGAAGGGTCCGGTCCCACTGCGGTCCCCTCGGCTCCGACAGTCTCCGGTTGTACCCGTCCTGTTAACTTATCGACGGAAACTCCTCTGGGTTTGGTGCTGACTGTAGGTTGTAGTTCCCGTTGAATTTGCGGTGGTCTCGTTCTCAGGGAACCCCAGCGACGACCTGCGGCTCACCTTCCCGGTCCGAGACGGCGTGGTTCTGGAGCCGTTCAGATTAGAGCACAACCTGGCCGTCAGTAACCACGTCTTCCAGCTGCGAGAGTCGGTCTACAAGACGCTCATCATGAGGTAAATACCGGCCACTCACCACGCTGTCCTCTCTGGACGCTCTAGGTTAGTTTAACAAGCCTCGTCACTTTCACTGGCCACAATTCTGTTCATGTTTTAACATATGTTGTATGATGACAGCTGACTGTCAGTGAGGCTCAATGTCAATAAACCACAGAGCATGTACTGGTCATGTTTAGCTCTGGTAAAGTGGGATTAGAGCCCATTTGAATGAAAGCATATACACCTCTGAGTGTGAGTGGAACCTATTAAACAAACTCAAAGTGGAAGAGTTACCTCCTAAACCTGAACCTGCCTTTGGAGCCCTGCTGTAAATGTCATTTTACAAAAAGGTAAGAAAACATGAAAAGAAAATGAATGAAACAAACTGAAAGCGGAGGGACCACTGCTTTGTTCTAAACGTTGTTCATGAGTCAGGCCTAACTCTGCTCTGACTCAAACATAAAAATCTAAATCTGTCTGGGTCTTTTTTACCATTTGATTATTATTTAATTATATACAATTCTGTAGTTTGCCCTCATGTCGTTTATCATGTAAATATTTGACTTTATTTTTATTTCCTCTATTTTAACTCACAATAAATGCAGTCACAGAATATGAAATAGAAACCTATATTTGTTATTATCTGAAAAACCCTTTTGTGCATAAAAGAAGGTTTATAATCAGCAGGAGCTGTTGGAGTCTTTTTGTTTATCTCAGGAAACAGCGCTCCTCTCCATTAGACTGGAATTTTATATTTTTATTTTTATTTATCGTGTGGAAGCTCTTACAATGTACTGTTTTTAAATTATTTCAGTTAAATTCATAAGTCACTGCAGGTTTACAGTCTCTTCTAATAAAAAATATTTTCAACATATTCCATCAACATTTCAAAAATACAAATCACGTTTGCGCTTTTGTTGTTTTTTTCGTTGTTTTTTTTTTTTCATGTCACAAAATGAAATAATAATTATTAGTTTTTACCTTTTACAGTTTTTTTTTCGTTTGCGTTGAGCTGAACCTAGATGTTTCTTAAACAGTACTGCAGTATTACAGTATTATTACAGTATTAAATATCCGTATGAATGTATTTGTTACTGCAGTATTACAGTATTATTACAGTATTAAATATCCGTATGAATGTATTTGTTACTGCAGTATTACAGTATTATTACAGTATTAAATATCCGTATGAATGTATTTGTTACTGCAGTATTACAGTATTATTACAGTATTAAATATCCGTATGAATGTATTTGTTACTGCAGTATTACAGTATTATTACAGTATTAAATATCCGTATGAATGTATTTGTTACTGCAGTATTACAGTATTATTACAGTATTAAATATCCGTATGAATGTATTTGTTACTGCAGTATTACAGTATTATTACAGTATTAAATATCCGTATGAATGTATTTGTTACTGCAGTATTACAGTATTATTACAGTATTAAATATCCGTATGAATGTATTTGTTACTGCAGTATTACAGTATTATTACAGTATTAAATATCCGTATGAATGTATTTGTTACTGCAGTATTACAGTATTATTACAGTATTAAATATCCGTATGAATGTATTTGTTACTGCAGTATTACAGTATTATTACAGTATTAAATATCCGTATGAATGTATTTGTAGCCCAGCAGCAGCCGCAGCTCAGCACGACTCACTGAGGTCTGTCTCTACTCAGTTTAAACAAAAATAAAGCGGTGTGTTTCTGCTCTAACTGAAGTATTTCTGTGTGTTTTTGTCGTCAGGCCAGACCTGGAACTGCAGTTTAAGTGTTACCATCACGAGGACCGACAGATGAACACCAACTGGCCCGCCTCCGTCCAGGTCCACGCTCGGTTCTCCGTCTGTTTTCAGGGCCTCACTCTTTCATCTGTTAACTCATCGTGGCTGGTTTTTCGTGTTTTTTCAGGTGAGTGTGAACGCCACGCCGCTCACCATCGAACGCGGCGACAACAAGACGTCCCACAAGCCTCTGTACCTGAAGCAGGTGTGTCAGCCGGGACGCAACACCATCCAGATCACCGTCACCGCCTGCTGCTGCGTAAGTCATCCAAAAATGACTCAAAGAAGAGTGAAAAAGTGATGTAATCGGACAAAAACATAAAATAAGGTGCAAATGCTCATATTTCCAAATAATCAAATTAAAAATGAGTAAAAATAAATACAAAAAAACACAAAATAAAAACACAAATGTCCAAATCTATCCTTTTCACCACAAACTAAATAAAACCAATACCTATAGCAGGTAATGTGTTTGAACAGTGACAATATTCACTCTTAATGACAGGACGCTCTGCAGAAAACAACATGAGAACAGCCTCTGTTCTATTCATAATTAGCAATAATTCATTCATCCATTGAAAATGTGTTATGGCTCCGAGGGTCTGTATGTAACAAGACTAACATCTGTCTAACCACAGGAAAAAGGAATTTAGCTAAAACCTTCTGCGACATGTGTCCTCAGGTTAAACGTGTTTTGAGTTGTTGTTGAAATGTCAGACACTGCATTATATCTGTTGTTTTGCTCTGTAAAAGAAACAGTTTCAACTCTGGAGACATGTCTTCTGTTTCCATCCGTCTGCTGCGTGTGAAGAGTTCGTTTGTGTGTGGTCACGTGACCGCGTGGCTATGTCTGATGTAACTGGTTACACCCCTCCTCTGCTCAGTCCTAACCTTCACAAGATCTGTTCTCTATTCTCTCTAAAGGCACAGTTCTAGTTATTGTTGAGGAGTCTTTCAAATCGATCAAATCCGTCTGACGGTAAACAGTGGTCTAACCATGTGTCTCTGTCTCAGTCTCACCTGTTCGTGCTGCAGCTGGTCCATCGGCCGTCGGTCCGCTCTGTTCTTCAGGGTTTGATGAAGAAGAGGCTGTTACCCGCCGAGCACTGCGTCACTAAGAGTAAGTCCTGGTTCTAACCTGACCGAGCACACCGTCTCAGACCTCAGCTGAAGTCTGGTTTGTTCTCGCTGCAGTAAAGAGGAACTTCAGCAGCGGGTCCGTGGCCGGGACTCCAGGACTGAACGGAGAAGACGGAGTGGAGCAGACGGCCATCAGAGTCTCACTCAAGTGTCCCATCACCTTCAGACGCATCCAGCTGCCGGCGAGAGGCCACGACTGCAGGCACATACAGGTCTGAGCTGAACCGGGTCTGAACCGGGACTGAACCGGGACTGAACCGGGTCTGAACCGGGTCTGAACCGGGACTAATCCAAATAAAATGCTGTGTTTATGCAGTGCTTTGACCTGGAGTCGTACCTGCAGCTGAACTGTGAGAGAGGGACCTGGAGGTGTCCTGTCTGCAAGTACGAACCACACTCAGAGTTAAATTAACACCAGAGTCAGTGATGTGTGCAGTGATGGTTGTTGAGCTCTAACCTATGAAACTGTGTGATACTGTGTGTTGTCAGTAAAACGGCGCTGCTGGAGGGTCTGGAGGTGGACCAGTACATGTTGGCCATCCTCATCTACGTTCAGAAGTAAGGCTCCTGTAAAACTGTAAAAACCTTTATATGTGGCTTAATTTCTGATTCAGATTCCTGCTTCCTCAACGGTTTTTAACGGTTTCACACGAAAATGACAAAAAGTAACTGAGAGGAGCAGTTTTTGGAGAAAAAGGGACAGTTTGCATGATTCAGAATTAAATTATGGTTTATTGAAACAGTTATAGCCACTGCCAAAATATAAAGGAACATCATGAGAAATTATTTAAAAACTATTTATTCATCAACGGCATATTTTATTTATGAAAACACAAAAGCACAATTTTTCCTCAAAGTCTTAATATCTACAGTGAGGTGAAAAGATGTGGTGGTAAAAGTACACAACATGTGAACAGCTATGGTAGCCCTGCAGGAGACAGGAGAGAGGTCAGATCTTAGACAGTCAGGCTTTTCAGGCAGAATTATTTTGTCCCTCATTCAAAAGACTTTTTAAATTCAGCTAGAACCTGCTGAAATCCGTGTAGACCCGGTCTCACCCGGTTTCCGTCCGTCTCTCTCAGCTCTGAGTACGAGGAGATCTCCATCGACCCGGTGTGCAGCTGGAGGCCGGTCCCGGTGAAGCCAGACCTCCACGTGAAGGAGGAGTGTGACGGGCCTCAGCTGAAGCGCTGCCGCACGCTCAGCCCCAGTCACATGGTGCTGCCCAGCGTCATGGAGATGATCGCGTCATTAGGCCCCACCCCCTCCTCTCTAGGCCCCGCCCCCTCCTCTTCAGCATTAGGCCCCGCCCCCTCCGCCTCGTCACCCATGCATTTCCCGGGTCTGACTCCGGGAGGCAGCAGCGGCACGCCGGACTACAGCCAACCAGGTAAATCCAACTGAAACCTGTTCAGATCCATCCACAGGTGTCCAAATCATCACTCTATATAGTGCACTATGTAGTAATTATTTGATTTTGAAGTGGTGTCCGAATGTCTACAGACTGAAATGTAGTGCACTTAAAAATTTCCCACAATGCATCAGTAAAAGTAGTGAGCAAACTCAAAACATATGATAATGCTTTGCAATTTATCATCGGAGAGCAGCGCAATCATGACATGTTTAACTGAACAGGTTTGAATGAAACGAGTGAGAGGCACAAGTTTTACTCTTTAAACGTATTTAGTGTAAATTGTTATTAACAAGAGTTTTTGAATAATAATAATAGTTCAATAATAGTTTCACTAAAGTCTTGCCAGAGTTTATTAAAAAAGTCCATTTTGAGACGCAGCCCATGACTCGTGTCCTTGTTCCGTCCTCAGCTCCGTCCTACCCTGGCTCTGGTCCTGGTCCCGGTTCTACTCCTGGTCCTGGTCAGTCTGGAGGCTTCTCGGACTTCAGCTCTGGTCCCGGGACTCCAGGACCTCCCCCTCTGTCCTACCAGTCTGAACTGTCCCCTCACCCTCTGGTAACTCAGGTAAGACCAGGACTAAACCAGGACTAAATCAGGTCTACACCAGGACTAAACCAGGACTACACCAGGTCTACACCAGGACTACACCAGGACTAAATCAGGTCTACACCAGGACTAAACCAGGACTAAACCAGGACTAAACCAGGACTAAATCAGGTCTACACCAGGACTACACCAGGACTAAACCAGGTCTACACCAGAACTAAACCAGGACTAAACCAGGACTAAACCAGGACTAAATCAGGTCTACACCAGGACTAAACCAGGACTAAACTAGCTCTACACCAGGACTAAACCAGGTCTAAACCAGGACTACACCAGGACTAAACCAGGTCTACACCAGGACTACACCAGGACTAAACCAGAACTTAACCAGGACTAAACCAGGTCTACACCAGGACTAAACCAGGTCTTCGCTCTGCTGTCTCTCTCAGATGTCAGGTCGACTGGACTCCACTTCCCATGGTGCACCTCTTCCTCAGCAGCTGCAGTCTGGTCTCCATAGTAACGGCTCTCAGCTCGGGGGCGGGGCCATGATGCAGCGCAGTGGGCAGAACCCCCGTCTCCACGGCGATGGCCCCTTCTCCCTCCCCTCAGAGGTTCCAGAACCTTCTCTGGACGTGAGTAAAATCCAACTAAAACCTGTTCAGATCCAACTAGAACCTGTCCAAATCCAACTAGAACCTGTCCAAATCCAACTAGAACCTGTCTAAATACAACTAGAACCTGTTCAAATACAACTAGAACCTGTTCAAATCCGACTGAAAGCTGCTCACATTCAACCTGTTGAAATCCAGTTAAAACCTGCCTTAGTCCACCTAAAACTTGTTCAAATCCAACTAGAACCTGTTCAGTCTTTCTACCTTCAAACTCTTCAACCCTTAGCACCAATTTACTTACTAAACAAATAATGACTTAAATAATAACGTTTTTATTTTTGTCCAGTTGCTGCCGGAGCTGACGAACCCCGACGAGCTGCTGTCGTACCTCGGTCCTCCAGATCTGCCCAGCAACAACAACGACGACCTGCTGTCCCTGTTCGAAAACAACTGACCAATCGGCCGCCTCCTCCCGAAACATCCCGCCGGACCCGACCAATCGGCCGCCGGACCCGACCAATCAGAGGCGGCGCTGTAAAATACGAACTGTATGTCTCTTTCTGAAGGAGAAGAACTGTTTTAAATCTTCGGTCTTTAACGTGTGACGATGAACTGTGGTCTTTTATTTAGTATTTTTATCTCAGACTGTGTTAGAGCCTCGCTCCTCGAAAAAAAAAGACGGATTTTTACCAGTTTCTGATTCGGATTCCTGCTTCCTTTCAACGGTTTTAAACGGATTCAACTAGAAAACAACAAAAAGTAACACAGAAGAACCTTTTGTGGAGAAAAAGGGGCAGTTTGTTTGATTCAGAATTAACAAAAGGGTTTATTAAAACAGTTATAGCCACTGCCAAAATATAAAGGAACATCATGAGAACTATTTAAATACTTAATTTATTCATCAACGCTGTATTTCCTTTAAAAACCACAAAAGCACAAGAGCATTTTTCCTCCAAAGTTTTAATATTTACAGTGAGGTGAAAAGATAAGTGCCCCCTCTGGTGGTAAAAGTATACACTGCAGTTCCACTCCTTTTTTAAAGGATTAAATCAGCAGGACTCCATTAATTATTTTTTCAGTTTTAGTGAATTAACATAAAACACAAACAATAATGAGCCGTGACATTACGACCAAATAATGTTAAATAAACATTATTCCATTGTTACATAATTTATCTTATTAAGAAATTCAGGCTCCTGTCAAACACCTTGATTTAGTAAAAATGTTTGTCAGAAATGGTTTACTTTTCTCTGATGAAGTAACAGCTGAATAATTGCTTTATTAATGTGAACAGACTCCAGCAGAAATATCAAGGCTGCATCTGTGATTCTCTTTATTGCACTTCGTTAGTGCTGCAGTTCCACTTCTTCATCTGAATGACTGCGTTCAATGCAGACTGAGGCCACACTGCCCCCTGCAGTTCCTGGAGAGTACTGCAGTCATAAAGGGACATTAAACCAGAAACTAACTGTAGACGGCTCCTAGATGATGTCGACTGATCGTTGCAGCTCAAAACTAGACTCACAATCTTTAAGAAACAAACTCTGATGTTTATGTAACGTCCTGGTTTAGTTTCAAACCTGACATCTATGAATAAGAATCAGAATTCCTTTATTTATCCCGAGGGCAAATTCTTTTTTGTTACAGACGTGCCCAAATGAAATGCAATATGAATGAAATATAAGTAGCAAAATACAGTTCCTAAAGAATCTAAAAACACCTTAAAAAAAACACAATCTCTTTAAAAAAGTGTAATAAAGAAAGTCAGGTGATGTTTGAAGTAACTGTAAATCACTCGCTTTATTCTAAATGCCTCAAAATGTGTCAAAATAGTTTTAATCCTTGAATCTTCCAAACTGCCCTTTTTTAAAAAAACAATGAGAAAAAGCAGTTGTACGTCTCATTTTTGTTGATTTGAATCGTGTCCGAGAGCTTTAAGAGACGTGTTTTTCTCCTGAAACTGAAGCAGAAACTCCGCCAAAGCTCGTCTTTTCATTGAGCGACGTTCTCTTTCGTTCTGAATCTGTTTCTTGTAAAAAGCAGTGGTTTGTGTCGAAGGGGAACTGTAACGACTCTGTATGTTTCCGTCATGATGCTATTATTATTAATATGAAAGATAAGAATAACCTTTGTAATTTAATAAACACACACTGGAAAGACTCTGGGCAGTCTCTTTATTCTTTTATAACGAGAAATATCACATTAACATCATGAATATTGCACGCAGTGAGACTTAAGTGTTTTAAATCTGAAATATTTTATTATTTATTTGGTTTGGTTAATCTTAAAATCACAGGCACAAGTAGAAAATGCACCCAGTTCTGGTAAATTAACAAATAACTGATGAATGTTGATTTTAGGAACAAACTGATGCTGTTTATAGAAAATCCTGTTGGTTCTAGTTCAGCTGCAAATATTGGTTTAGTTCAGGATTTATATTTGTTTTATTTTAAAGACACTGAGGTCAGATTTTTTTATTTAATATAAAATGATTGAGGTTTTCATTCAGTCTCAAAAAAAGACAAACCAGTGGTGGTCTTGGTTGGTCTTGACATTTAAGGCCTTTACAAATTAGTCTGAAGACCAGGACCAGGACCAGGACCAGAACCAGGACTAGGACCAGGACTAGGACTAGGACCAGAACCAGGACTAGGACTAGGACTAGGACCAGGACCAGGACCAGGACCAGGACCAGGACCAGAACCAGAACCAGACCACAACCACAGTAACCTCCTCTAACTCCTCAGTAACCTCCTCTAACTCTACAGTAACCTCCTCTAACTCCTCAGTAACCTCCTCTAACTCCACAGTAACCTCCTCTAACTCCTCAGTAACCTCCTCTAACTCTACAGTAACCTCCTCTAACTCCTCAGTAACCTCCTCTAACTCCACAGTAACCTCCTCTAACTCCTCAATAACCTCCTCTAACTCTACAGTAACCTCCTCTAACTCTACAGTAACCTCCTCTAACTCCTCAGTAACCTCCTCTAACTCCTCAGTAACCTCCTCTAACTCCTCAGTAACCTCCTCTAACTCCACAGTAACCTCCTCTAACTCCTCAGTAACCTCCTCTAACTCTACAGTAACCTCCTCTAACTCTTCAGTAACCTCCTCTAACTCCACAGTAACCTCCTAACTCCTCAGTAACCTCCTCTAACTCCTCAGTAACCTCCTCTAACTCTACAGTAACCTCCTCTAACTCTTCAGTAACCTCCTCTAACTCCTCAGTAACCTCCTCTAACTCCACAGTAACCTCCTCTAACTCCTCAGTAACCTCCTCTAACTCTACAGTAACCTCCTCTAACTCCACAGTAACCTCCTCTAACTCCACAGTAACCTCCTCTAACTCCTCAATAACCTCCTCTAACTCTACAGTAACCTCCTCTAACTCCTCAGTAACCTCCTCTAACTCTACAGTAACCTCTCCTCAAGTAACTCCTCTCCCACAGTAACCTCCTCTAACTCCACAGTAACCTCCTCTAACTCCTCAGTAACCTCCTCTAACTCTACAGTAACCTCCTCTAACTCCTCAGTAACCTCCTCTAACTCCTCAGTAACGTCCTAACTCCTCAGTAACCTCCTCTAACTCCTCAGTAACCTCCTCTAACTCCACAGTAACCTCCTCTAACTCCTCAGTAACCTCCTCTAACTCCTCAGTAACCTCCTCTAACTCCACAGTAACCTCCTCTAACTCCTCAGTAACCTCCTCTAACTCTACAGTAACCTCCTCTAACTCTTCAGTAACCTCCTCTAACTCCTCAGTAACCTCCTCTAACTCCACAGTAACCTCCTCTAACTCCTCAGTAACCTCCTCTAACTCCTCAGTAACCTCCTCTAACTCCACAGTAACCTCCTCTAACTCCACAGTAACCTCCTCTAACTCCTCAATAACCTCCTCTAACTCTACAGTAACCTCCTCTAACTCCTCAGTAACCTCCTCTAACTCCTCAGTAACGTCCTAACTCCTCAGTAACCTCCTCTAACTCCTCAGTAACCTCCTCTAACTCCTCAGTAACGTCCTAACTCCTCAGTAACGTCCTCTAACTCCTCAGTTACCTCCTCTAACTCTACAGTAACCTCCTCTAACTCCTCAGTAACCTCCTCTAACTCCTCAGTAACGTCCTAACTCCTCAGTAACCTCCTCTAACTCCACAGTAACCTCCTCTAACTCCTCAGTAACGTCCTAACTCCTCAGTAACCTCCTCTAACTCCACAGTAACCTCCTCTAACTCCTCAGTAACCTCCTCTAACTCCACAGTAACCTCCTCTAACTCCTCAGTAACCTCCTCTAACTCCTCAGTAACCTCCTCTAACTCCACAGTAACCTCCTCTAACTCCACAGTAACCTCCTCTAACTCCTCAGTAACCTCCTCTAACTCTACAGTAACCTCCTCTATCTCCACAGTAACCTCCTCTAACTCCTCAGTAACCTCCTCTAACTCCACAGTAACCTCCTCTAACTCCACAGTAACCTCCTCCAACTCCTCAGTAACCTCCTCTAACTCCTCAGTAACGTCCTAACTCCTCAGTAACCTCCTCTAACTCCTCAGTAACCTCCTCTAACTCCACAGTAACCTCCTCTAACTCCAGTTTCCTCCTAACTCCTCAGTAACCTCCTCTAACTCCACAGTAACCTCCTCTAACTCCTCAGTAACCTCCTCTAACTCCTCAGTAACCTCCTAACTCCTCAGTAACCTCCTCCAACTCCTCAGTAACGTCCTAACTCCTCAGTAACCTCCTCTAACTCCACAGTAACCTCCTCTAACTCCTCAGTAACGTCCTAACTCCTCAGTAACCTCCTCTAACTCCTCAGTAACCTCCTCTAACTCCTCAGTAACCTCCTCTAACTCCTCAGTAACCTCCTCTAACTCCACAGTAACCTCCTCTAACTCCTCAGTAACCTCCTCTAACTCCTCAGTAACCTCCTCTAACTCCTCAGTAACCTCCTCTAACTCCACAGTAACCTCCTCTAACTCCACAGTAACCTCCTCTAACTCCTCAGTATCCTCCTCTAACTCTACAGTAACCTCCTCTATCTCCACAGTAACCTCCTCTAACTCCTCAGTAACCTCCTCTAACTCCACAGTAACCTCCTCTAACTCCACAGTAACCTCCTCCAACTCCTCAGTAACCTCCTCTAACTCCTCAGTAACGTCCTCTAACTCCTCAGTAACCTCCTCTAACTCCACAGTAACCTCCTCTAACTCCAGTTTCCTCCTAACTCCTCAGTAACCTCCTCTAACTCCACAGTAACCTCCTCTAACTCCTCAGTAACCTCCTCTAACTCCTCAGTAACCTCCTAACTCCTCAGTAACCTCCTCTAACTCCTCAGTAACCTCCTAACTCCTCAGTAACCTCCTCTAACTCCTCAGTAACCTCCTAACTCCTCAGTAACCTCCTCTAACTCCACAGTAACCTCCTCTAACTCCTCAGTAACCTCCTCTAACTCCTCAGTAACCTCCTCTAACTCCACAGTAACGTCCTAACTCCTCAGTAACCTCCTCTAACTCCACAGTAACCTCCTCTAACTCCTCAGTAACCTCCTCTAACTCCTCAGTAACCTCCTCTAACTCCACAGTAACCTCCTCTAACTCCTCAGTAACCTCCTCTAACTCCTCAGTAACCTCCTCCAACTCCTCAGTAACCTCCTCTAACTCCTCAGTAACCTCCTCTAACTCCTCAGTAACCTCCTAACTCCTCAGTAACCTCCTCTAACTCCTCAGTAACCTCCTAACTCCTCAGTAACCTCCTCTAACTCCTCAGTAACCTCCTCTAACTCCACAGTAACCTCCTCTAACTCCTCAGTAACCTCCTCTAACTCCTCAGTAACCTCCTCTAACTCCTCAATAACCTCCTCTAACTCCTCAATAACCTCCTCTAACTCCTCAGTAACCTCCTAACTCCTCAGTAACCTCCTAACTCCACAGTTACCTCCTAACTCCACAGTAACCTCCTCCAACTCCACCTTCAGCTCGAAATTCACTCCTTCCTCAAACTTTTTTTTTCTGCAGAACATGGACCGCGCCCTGCCCTCGTGACCGCGCAGCACATCCTCGTGACCGTGCAGAGAGCAGGACTGTGGGCGCGCCTTCACTGCAGCTTCTTCACCTTCTCCTCCTCCTTCTGTATAAGCCCCTCCCACTTTTTTAACCCGCGCTTCTGACATTGGCCCGCGCTGCTGTCAGTCATCTGTGGCGCGGCGTGAATTGGCGCGGGTTTAATTCACCTTCACGTCCAAACGAGGCGGTGATAGACGTGTTTCTCTTTGAGTTTTCGCCTCAGTTTTACTCCTGCGTCAAAACCAAACCGACTGCCATTTGCTTCCGTCCATTCACTGCGCGGTATCGCCACAAAAGGACGGACCTCCATTTTGATTCGCTAAACTACTCGTCAATCAAACTACACTCGCGTTCTGATTGGCTCCCTTAATCTCAAATCCACCCACCGGCTCCTTATATAAAATTTATCCACATTCCTCCATCTTTTTCGGTTCGTTGTGGCCTGCTGCGTCCCTTTCTTCCGTCGCAGGGGAAACTCTCCACTCCAAAGCCTCCTCTTTTCAGGAAAAAACAGCAGAAATGTCCAGGCCAAGGGTGTTCTTCGACATCACCGCTAACGGCAACCCTCTGGGCCGCATCGTGATGGAGGTAAGGCCGGCTTTTTCATTCAGTCGCAGCGCCGGATGTGTGTTTCCAGTAGAAGCCCATGAGCGGGTGGTCTGCCTGAGCGTGACCGGGCCGCTGGTTCTCAGGGGCGGCCGTAGAGGGGGGTTGAAGCCGGGGAAAGTGCAGCGGAAGCCGGGTAGAGTTGTGGCGGCACAGGCGCAGTGGATGGACGTGCACGTGCTCACCGCTGCTCCACGCGACAAACCGTTAAATAACGAGCCATTACATCATCTATTTAACCCGGACTAGTCCCATTCATTCAACAAAAAGTCCTGCTTTTGTGCTTTATTAATCCTTCTTGGTTTTGACTTCCTTGGGCCCCGTTTAGCCCTGCTATAGCCATGATTTATCGGGTTGTGTTCTTAAACGCTTGTTCTAGTCCTGTACTTAATCTTGGCTCTGGTTAAATCCTGTTTTAATCCTACACTGATTGTTTTGTCTTGGGTCAGTCCCAAGTTCAGTTCTGATCCAGTCCTTAGCTTAGACCTGGTTTAATTGCTAGATTTTGTATAGTTTTACTGCGGTCAGGTCGTCTTCTAGTACTTGATTAGTTCTGGTATTAGTTCTGTTTTAATTGTTTTGTCTTGGGTTAGTCCCTGGTTAAATCTGAACCAGTCCAGCGGGTTTGGTACTAGTTTACAGTTTATTGACAGTTTGGCTCTGGTTTAGTCTTGTTCTAGCTCTGATCCAGTCCAGTTTTAGTCCTGTTCAAGTCCTTGGTTAGTTCTGGGTTAGTTCTGGTCTTGTCCTTCTTTGGTTCTAGTTCAGCCCTTGATTTAGATCTGGCTCAGCCCTGTAAGTTATAACTCATTCCTGGTGCATTTCCGGGTTTAGTTTTACCCCTTTCCTTGTTTTTTTAGTCTACTTTTAGCCCCAATTTAACTCTTTTAAACCAACAAATCTCTGTATTTTTCCTCATATTTTAAGCTAACTGTAAACGGCTAACGTCAGCAACGGTTCCTCTTTGTTCTCGTCAAAGCCCGGGAAACCCACCGCGTGCTTTAAACGCTATACCCGTCCGTTTTCTCATCAAAATTCGGACTAAACCGACTCCCCGGCCCGGTAGCGGACGCCGGGGGTAAGTTAGGGGCCACCGGCGCCGCGTTGTGTCCAGTTCTGGAAAGTTCCTCCGCGTTTCGAAGGAGGGGGGCTCCGTGAAACATGCGGATGTGGGCAAAGACCGTCCGCCATTAGAGACGCCATCGGAGGAGGACCAGAACTTCTTCAGACAAACTATAACCGTCTCCAAACCCCCACTAAATGTCTGATCAGTTTAAATAGACGTTTGTTGAAGAACTAGACATAAATCAGTTCACTTTATATACTCTATTCACCAATTTTGTTCTTCTTGATAGAGATTTCCCACCGTTTTTCACTGCAGTAACGAATACGGAACGTGATTGGTCCAGATTAAACACGTGACCCGCGCTAAAGCTAAAGGCGCTATGCATTAGCTTTTGAAATCTCCCCTTTGTTTAAAATCTCGGTTATATTTTCATACAAAATGAATATAAATTGTTGACACTTGATTGACTTTAATAGTTTATGTTGTGCTGTTGTGTGGGGGTCGTGTGTCGGATTAAACCTCGTGTTGTCCGTGGAGCAGAAGGGTCCAGCCATTTTGTGCTGCTGTTCTGAGGGCGTTCCCTGAGACGGTGTCAAGTCTCATTTCACGGAGCAGGTGTCTTCCCCTGCATCAGAACTGCAGCACTAAACTTGCACCAAACAGCACCACATTCTCTGCAAACACGCACATACTGTCTGACTTCTCTTCAGGTCTTCACTTGTGTCCTAAAGGACTGAAGTCAGACTGGTTTTGTCAGATAAGTGTCTTGTTTGTCTCATTGTTGGCAGCAAAGTGTCATTTATCAAGGCTGTCCCACTGCATTCATTTGGTCTTCAATTTTAATTTTGGATTTTTTTTCACTCAGAAAAAATGGAAATAATTCTAATATGCATTGTTCTGTAGTAAGTCTCTATAAACCTTTTATTTTAGTGAAAGTTATGGCTGTAGTTGAGATATGAGCTCTGCAGATTTTTATTGGTTCAAAGTTAATATTTAAGACTTGTTTGCTCACCTTAGACTGGCCTTCTGGCTAAAGCCTTATGAACAAAGGCCAGTCTGTATTAAATGTTTCATGGTTGGACTGTTGTGAAACCAGCTCTAGATTTAAATATTTATCCAGTTTCAGGTTACAGTGGAGGTTAATTTTACAGTTACATTTCAGCTTCTTAAATAAAGTCATACTTTATATTGAATTGATCAGTGAATTGGTGATCAATAATCCATTAAACATAACACATATATGGCAGATATTGATATTAAAGCACAACAGCAGGTTATTTTAGGCGATAATTGTCAATCACAAACAACAAAAGTTCTAAACTTTGTCTCCAACTTAAAAAAAAGATGTTTTTATTGTAAGTATGAAGCACAGGACTAGTACTCGCGCTAACAGTGACTGAACAGGACATTAACACCGGCGTTAAAGGGAGTAATCTGTGGAGAAATGTGTTTTCTGGAGCTTTAGATCAACAGTAAACCTGATTAATTGATGGCTCTGATTGGATTTCTGTTTGATCCTGGCGTCTTTAATTGGAGTAAGGCTCAGCTCTGTGCAGTCCAACTGGAATAAAAACTGTACAAACCATTAACCGTTTGTAGATAATTGATTTAAATGTGTGATGGAGATATTAATGTGGTCGGTCCCAGAGGAGCCACTGAGATTCTATTAAACACCTCTTTTTCTTTTAAGTACTTGTATTTTGTGTTAGCTCAGGTGAAAACAAACCTGTATAAACCATCTCTGAATAAAAAAGCTTAAGATAATTTCTGTGATGCTCAAAGAAATCCAGGTGAGAAAAATGTCTCAGGCTTAATTATTGCCCGGTAATGTTAACATTTAAGGTTATAGCTTACATTTATTAGCATCAAGCTTTTAATAAAGAGAGTTCTTGATTTAAAATGTACAAATAAATAAAACTGCTACCTAGCCCTTTACTGATGTGATGTCTGGCATTAAACCTGCAGTTTCCTCTAGTGCTAATAAATACGGAATAATTCCACTTAGACTCAATCAAGTGGAAGTTCAAAACCTGTTATATTTATAATAAATAAATGAATAAACCCAACAAACCCTTTGACTTTTGACCCAGACCTGAGCCAGACTGGTTTGTAAAGTCCCAGACCTCTTTCAGCTGGTGTTTCTGAACAAAGGGCAGAGTCTGAACCTGACGTTACACAACTCTGACCTGAACAGGGCTAAAGCTGAAAAAAGCACCATTAAAACCTGCCTGAAGCCACCAACTCATATTAATCACATGACCAATCCATGGTTTCAGTCAGGGGTATTTACTTTGGATTCAAAAGAGGTTCATGTTTAGAGCAGAAAACACTCGTCTAAACACAGCCTCGTTTCAGTCTTAAGTCTTTATTTTACTCTGAACAGTCTGAGGCTCAGATACAGTTCAAATAAAAGGCTTTTGTGAAGTTTTAATAACACAAACGGCCACAGTCTGTCTTCTCAGAACAAAGGCTTTTATCGACTAATGCCACTTTATCTGTAATAGTACATCCACAATTTCATAGAATTTAAACAGAAATCTTTGTTTCAGCTGCGCGACGACGTGGTTCCAAAGACGGCTGAGAACTTCCGCGCTCTGTGCACCAGCGAGAAGGGCTACGGCTACAAGGGCAGCAGCTTCCACCGTATCATCCCTGACTTCATGTGTCAGGTACGGACCCCGGACCCCCCCTACCGGACCCCTACGACACCCAGATGCCACACAGTGTTGAGTAAAGCGGCTGCGTTCAGAAAGATGAAGCAGATGTAGATGACATTACTTTAAGTCTGTTCGTGTAAATAATAGAGGTGTATATGTGTATGTGCTCAAACGGACTCAAATGAAGTGAAGGTGGAAGTCTCTGCAAGAGTTAGACCAGCTTTATGTTTAGACTGGGCAATAAATCAAATAGATTACATTTGAGTTTTGAATTTTGGACATGTCAAAAACGACGATCGATAAATTAAATAAACAGACGTTCCCAGAGCAGGGCTAGGTCTGGTTCAGACCTGGAGGAAATGTGTCAGATTTAGCAACGTTCAACTAGACTCTGACTTTATGAGAGCTGCTCCATGAAGACTGAGTCAGAGCTAAAGGGAAGCACTGAAATACATTTGGCCCAGCCTCAGGTCATGTAGAGGCATGTAGTGTATGAATATTCAGTTAATAATAGTAATAGTAGAAGTAATAATAGAAAAATAAACTAATATGATAATAAATGATGATAATTGATTAAAAAAAAACTTACTTTCTTTGTACCCTTCCAGGAAACCTTACAGTAAGACATTAAAAACAGACGGTGAAATATAAAATGGCTAAAAAGCAAATATTTACATAATGTTATATTTTAATACCTAATGTAATTGATAATTGATGACATAAGATCTGTGAACCTGAAGTGAAGAGAGGTTTGACAAAAGTAGATCATTAATTCTTTCACAAATGAAACTGTTAATCGCTTCAGTCTCGGTCTGAACCCCGGGCCCCCGGTCTGAACCCCGGGCCCCCGGTCTGAACCCCGGGCCCCAGTCTGAACCCGTCCTGATCATGTTCTGTGTTCTCAGGGAGGAGACTTCACGAATCACAACGGAACCGGAGGAAAGTCCATCTACGGAAACAAGTTCGCCGACGAGAACTTCACCCTGACCCACACCGGCCCCGGGATCCTGTCGATGGCCAACGCCGGCCCCAACACCAACGGCTCACAGTTCTTCATCTGCACCGTCAAGACCACCTGGTAATCTTCATCATCTTTGTTCAGACGTCTCTGGTTAAAGTCCAGTCCTTTTATCTCTCAGAACAACAGGGGCTCGGTTCTAACCTGAGTAATGCGTGGAGTAATGCGTGGAGTAATGCGTGGAGTAATGCGTGGAGTAATGCGTGGAGTAATGCGTGGAGTAATGCGTGGAGTAATGCGTGGAGTAATGCGTGGAGTAATGCGTGGAGTAATGCGTGGAGTAATGCGTGGAGTAAGACATACAGCAGAGTTCAAGTGCTTCAGAGACAGCATTACATTAACCCTTAATCAGATAAAAGTAAAATGAGTAAAGGCTGTGTTTAAAGCTGCACGTTTAGTTTAGTTTAGTTTAGTTTAGTTTAGTTTAGTAGAAACACAACTGGATTTAGATAAAAACAGTTTTTGAGCCTCTGAGGCTGCTCTAGTTTATTTTAACGCCATCAACACTTGAAGAGAAATGGATTGTTCTCATTACAGTTCCATTATGCACTAGTTCAAAACAAATTTGTAATCATTCAGAACTGTTTGGGTTTGAACTGATTTTTCAGAAACTTTACAGAAATGAGCCAAAGCACACCTCGTGACCTGAAGGAACCAGCTCTGGATTAAGGCTGGGCCATAAATCACTTTAATTTGAGGTTTTGATTTTGGACGATGTCAAAAATGGCCACATCGATGAATCTCTGTTGAGGCTAATGCTGTTAGCTCCAATAAACTCTGCAGACGATAAAAACACTAATAATCACAGAAAGCATCACACCTGAAACACTGTGGTTTAGAAAAGACTCAAACAGTCTGTGCAGATATTAGCCTCGTTAAAACACCTTGTGGCTTTGTGCAGAAATGATATTAGACATGTTCTATGGAAACAGAGAGGGGTCAAACTATAAGTATTAAGCTACACTGTTTTCACTCTGAGGGCACTGCTGCTTTTTATTGCTTTAAAAAAAAACCTAAAGGATTGAATTACCTTTTTTAGGTCAGTAGCAAGACAAAAATCGATTTCAAATCCTAACTTGGCAAATACAGACATCTTTTTCATTTTCAGACTGGTCCAGCTCTGCTCTGGATTTAACATTTAGAAACGCTCTTGTGTTTTAGCAGCAGCTGTTCCCCTCAATCCAGGATTTATACACTTTTCAATTTATTTATTGGCAGAAATATCCAGAAAGTTCTCTTCCAATTGGCTTTATCCGGTGTCCATCTCAGACTGGAGCCGGTTCCCTCTGGTTCTGTCCGGGTTCCCTCTGGTTCTGTCCGGGTTCCCTCTGGTTCTGGCCCGGTTCCCTCTGGTTCTGGCCCGGTTCCCTCTGGTTCTGACCCGGTTCTGTGTTCCAGGCTGGACGGGAAGCACGTGGTGTTCGGTTCCGTGGTGGAGGGGATGGATGTGGTGAAGAAGATGGAGAGCTACGGCGCCGGGAACGGAAAGCCCACAGCTAAGATCGTCATCGCCGACTGTGGCCAGCTCTGAACGAGCCGGGACCAGCACTTACTCCTTCACACCTGTCCGTCTCCCGCTCCAGCATTCCTATTGGCCGCCCCGTCCCCAGCCCCGCCCCTTTTTATATTCTGTTGGATCATGATGCATTTGTGACGCCTCGGTTCGTTCTGTTTCAGTCCAGACGGTTTTTGTTCGAGTCAAAGATGAAATAAAAGAATTGTTGCCTTGACGAGACATTTCTGTGTCGACTGTTCTTTTACAACGTCGTCTTTTAAACTCGATTTCATTTTAAAAATGTACATTTCAGAGAATGTATAACTTCCACTAATCACAAGCTGTTAGTTTTGGTTTTAAATTTTAAAAAAAATCTCACTTTTCTAAAATAGAAATAAGTGACTCAAACCTGATTTATTCAAGCAGTTTAGTCTAAAGTAAAATCTAAAGGTTCTTGTTCATAAATGTGATCGACACGAGTAAAGCTATCGGTCAAATACTGAACACTTCAAAAGTTTTGTTTTAAACTAGTTAGAACGCGTTTTGCACCATTTACTGTAAACATTTTTAAATCTCCACGTTTCTCTGGAGGCGTGTTTCTAACTCTTTATTCAATTGTGATTTCACAGAAAAAAAGTCAGTATCTTGAATTGAGTAAAAAGGTCAAGTCTAAACTTGACCTGTTCAGGTTGATTAAGTTTAACAGAATCTAGTTTACTGCCATTTTGAGATTTTCTAAACATTTGTATTTTTAAATTGTAAATTCACATGAACAATTGGATAAATACAATGAGCTTCAATGAACACAATTTAAAATCTAAGGACAAATACAAACATAAGGAGCCTGTTCTTCACAAGTTCTGTTTTTAAAGATATAAAGTGAAAAAGATAAAAGGCGTCAAACTTAATTGAAGGTTTAAAAGCTTTGATCATGAATTTTGTTTGAAAAATCTGAATTTAAAGCTTAATGTGGAAAATGGCCCATTAATAGTAACTTTCTGAGACAATAACAAAATGGCGACCCCTTGTGGCCGCTAAAAAAACCTAAATGCTTTAGTGCATTATTCATTAAAAAAAACAAAAAAAAACTTACACCAAGTGTTTGCTTTTGGATGAAATACTGAAGACTCTGAAATCTACGGTCACTTCCAGGACAAGCTACAGGAAGTATATTAAAATAAAAGTGCATATTTATGATTTGAAAATACTATCATCTCTAAATATATAACTCAAAATAAACAAATAAAAAGGCTCTAAAATCCCTGTGAATGTTTTTGCTGCTGCAGTGAAGCGTGAGCAGAGTGAATATTTTATTAGAACATGATTAAATACAGAGTCACAAACATTTAACATTCATTTATCTCATATTCACATTTGTATATTTACACAGATTTCAGTTTTAACTTCTACTCGTCACATTTAATTTAATAAAATGTCCTTCAGAACTAGGTCTACGTCTTAAATTGTGACATAATGCAATTATTATTTTAACAGATTTTAGAGAAAATGCAGAAACATTTACAGAGTTTTGTTCAAAAAGTGATTTTGACCCAATTTGGGCCAAAATCACAAAAAAAACCAAACATAAATATTAGGAATAAATTTAAAAACAGGATTCAGAGAGTTTTTAGGTCTAAACCAGGTCTGAACCAGGACTAAACCAGGTCTAAACCAGGACTAAACCAGGTCTGAACCAGGTCTGAACCAGGTCTAAACCAGGACTAAACCAGGTCTAAACCAGGACTAAACCAGGACTAAACCAGGTCTAAACCAGATCTAAACCAGGACTAAACCAGGACTAAACCAGGTCTAAACCAGGTCTAAACCAGGACTAAACCAGGTCTGAACCAGGTCTGAACCAGGACTAAACCAGGACTAAACCAGGACTAAACCAGGTCTAAACCAGGTCTAAACCAGGACTAAACCAGGTCTGAACCAGGACTAAACCAGGTCTGAACCAGGACTAAACCAGGTCCAAACCAGGACTAAACCAGGTCTAAACCAGGACTAAACCAAGTCTAAACCAGGACTAAACCAGGACTAAACCAGGACTAAACCAGGTCTAAACCAGGACTAAACCAGGTCTAAACCAGGACTAAACCAGGTCTCTCTGATCTGTTTCCAACTTGTTCATGCTTAATACATTAATATTTTCATGTGAAAAACCAGAACTACAATCCCATCATGCAACAGGAGCGTCTGGTGTAAAGTACAGCTCACAGACTGAGACCCCAGACCCTACAGGACCCAGACCCTACAGGACCCTACAGGACTCTACAGGACCCTACAGGACCCAGACCCTACAGGACTCTACAGGACCTAGACCCTACAGGACCCAGACCCTACAGGACTCAGACCCTACAGGACCCTACAGGACCCTACAGGACCCAGACCCTACAGGACCTAGACCCTACAGGACCCAGACCCTACAGGACTCAGACCCTACAGGACCCAGACCCTACAGGACCCAGACCCTACAGGACCCTACAGGACTCTACAGGACCCAGACCCCACAGACCCTACAGGACCCTACAGGACCCAGACCCTACAGGACCTAGACTCTACAGGACCCAGACCCTACAGGACCCAGACCCTACAGGACCCAGACCCTACAGGACTCTACAGGACCCAGACCCTACAGGACCCTACAGGACCCAGACCCTACAGGACTCTACAGGACCCAGACCCTACAGGACCCAGACCCTACAGGACTCTACAGGACCCAGACCCTACAGGACTCTACAGGACCCAGACCCTACAGGACTCTACAGGACCCTACAGGACTCTACAGGACCCTACAGGACCCTACAGGACCCAGACCCTACAGGACTCAGACTCAGACCCTACAGGACCCTACAGGACCATGGTGGGGATGTGATGGACCAGAGCGGCGGGGTGAGGCGGGGGAGAGCTGTGTAGCCCCGCCCCCTCTGTTCCCTGGGAGCTGGGGCGGTGGCGGGCGCTCTTCTGGTGGGCTCGGAGCCCGGCGAGCTGGGAGTAGGCCGACTGACAGACCACGCACTTGTAGGGCCGCTCGCCGGTGTGCAGCCGGACGTGGTTCCGCAGCGTGGACGACTGACTGAAGCGACGGTTACAGAAGCGACACACGAAGGGTTTGTCGAGCGTGTGGATCCTCATGTGAGAACGGAGGTTGGACCGAGAGTTAAACCCACGGTGACAGATCACACACCGCATACGACCCACCCCCAGGGCCGGGCCGGGGGCCGGGCCGGGGCCGGGGCCCGACGGGTCGCAGTGGAACTCATCTGAGGAGGGGTCAGAGAGGGTCAGAGGTTAGAGAGGGTCAGAGAGGGTCATCACAAAAACATACATGAGTCAGATTGAAAAACATGGTTAAACATGTAAATATTATAAATGTGTGTCTTATCTAGAAAACATCGCTTCACTCTGTTCCAGTTACTCCTTTAACACTTACTACAGTCTATTATTGTATAGTTTAAGTACAGAGTGTCAGCACCGCTCTGACACCTGCCGCCATCTTGGATCTCATTTGAAATCTCCTATATCTGTTTTTTTCTTCAGAATTAAAGAGACTTTTCACCTGAACATTTCCTTCAAATTACAGCAAAGAGTTTAATAGAGAATCTGTAAAGACTCTGAACATCATCATAAAAAACCTGCACAAACGACGAGAAATGACATGATCCAACTGTTCTTAATCCTGGGCCTTAGACAGAAATAAACCCATAAACCGTCTCTGGACCCACTCAGGCCCGAGCTACGTCTGGAAAATATGAGTCAACAATAGAACAATAAGGTCCTGACATGTGCCTCGAAGGGTTTTAAACTATTCTGTGTCGTTGGTGCTCGACATGAGGAAACACACCAGAGACCCTCGTCTGGGGAAAATTCTACATTAAATGGGTTGAAAGCAGGTCTTACCCAGGTCTAACCCAGGTCTTACCCAGCACTAACCCAGGACTAACCCAGGTCTTACCCAGGTCTTACCCAGCACTAACCCAGGACTAACCCAGGTCTAACCAGGTCTAACCCAGGTCTAACCCAGGACTAACCCAGGACTAACCCAGGACTAACCCAGGACTAACCCTGGTCTAACCCAGGACTAACCCTGGTCTTACCCAGGTCTTACCCAGGTCTTACCCAGCACTAACCCAGGACTAACCCTGGTCTAACCCAGGACTAACCCTGGTCTTACCCAGGTCTTACCCAGCACTAACCCAGGTCTTACCCAGGTCTTACCCAGGTCTAAACCAGGACTAACCCTGGTCTAACCCTGGTCTAACCCAGGACTAACCCAGGACTAACCCTGGTCTAACCCAGGACTAACCCAGGACTAACCCTGGTCTAACCAAGGACTAACCCAGGACTAACCCAGGTCTTACCCAGGTCTTACCCAGCACTAACCCAGGACTAACCCTGGTCTAACCCAGGACTAACCCTGGTCTTACCCAGGTCTTACCCAGCACTAACCCAGGTCTTACCCAGGACTAACCCAGGTCTTACCCAGCACTAACCCAGGTCTTACCCAGCACTAACCCAGGTCTTACCCAGCACTAACCCAGGTCTTACCCAGCACTAACCCAGGTCTAACCCAGGTCTTACCCAGGTCTTACCCAGGACTAACCCAGGACTAACCCAGGACTAACCCAGGTCTTACCCAGGTCTTACCCAGGACTAACCCAGGACTAACCCAGGACTAACCCAGGACTAACCCAGGTCTAACCCAGGTCTTACCCAGGTCTAACCCAGGTCTTACCCAGGTCTAACCCAGGTCTAAACCAGGACTAACCCTGGTCTAACCCAGGACTAACCCTGGTCTAACCCAGGACTAACCCAGGTCTAACCCAGGTCTTACCCAGCACTAACCCAGGTCTTACCCAGGACTAACCCAGGTCTTACCCAGCACTAACCCAGGTCTTACCCAGCACTAACCCAGGTCTTACCCAGCACTAACCCAGGTCTAACCCAGGTCTTACCCAGGTCTTACCCAGGACTAACCCAGGACTAACCCAGGACTAACCCAGGTCTTACCCAGGTCTTACCCAGGACTAACCCAGGACTAACCCAGGACTAACCCAGGACTAACCCAGGTCTAACCCAGGTCTTACCCAGGTCTAACCCAGGTCTTACCCAGGTCTAACCCAGGTCTTACCCAGGACTAACCCAGGTCTTACCCAGGACTAACCCAGGTCTAACCAGGACTAACCCAGGTCTAACCAGGTCTAACCCAGGACTAACCCAGGACTAACCCAGGTCTAACCAGGACTAACCCAGGTCTTACCCAGGACTAACCCAGGACTAACCCAGGTCTAACCCAGGTCTTACCCAGGACTAACCCAGGTCTTACCCAGGACTAACCCAGGTCTAACCAGGACTAACCCAGGTCTAACCCAGGACTAACCCAGGTCTAACCAGGACTAACCCAGGTCTTACCCAGGACTAACCCAGGTCTAACCAGGACTAACCCAGGTCTAACCCAGGACTAACCCAGGTCTAACCAGGACTAACCCAGGTCTTACCCAGGACTAACCCAGGTCTAACCAGGACTAACCCAGGTCTTACCCAGGACTAACCCAGGACTAACCCAGGTCTAACCCAGGTCTTACCCAGGTCTAACCCAGGACTAACCCAGGACTAACCCAGGTCTAACCAGGACTAACCCAGGTCCTCACCGGTCTTGCTCTTCTTGCTGTGGTCCTCGTCTCCTCCGGGGATTCCGGGGATTCCCAGGAAGGTGTTGTGAGAGTTTCCGTACCAGACCAGCAGCTCCTGGTCCGGAGGGATGGTCTGAGGAGAGACCAGGAACACTTTAATACCACTCTGGGGTGTTCCTCCAGCAGGGGGCGCTCCTGGAGCTCAGCTGCACACGGAGCACTACCGGGTTTAGGTTTTAGATGGATTTGAACAGGTTTTAGATGGATTTGAACAGGATTTAGATGGATTTGAACAGGTTTTTATATATTACTGTTGCATTCACTGACCTCCAGAGTGTTCAGTGGTGCGTTCACTGACCTCCACAGCCTTGTAGAAGATGCTGCTGCCGATCTGAACCACCTCCAGGTTCTGCTCCTGTTCGTTTCGAGCACATTTGATGTAAGTCATCCAGCTCCTCTGATCCTCCTGAGACGCATCGATGAAGTACCGCACCGAACCGTCCTCGTTGAACACCTGAAGGCAACACGGAGATATATTTCTTATAAACAGAACCTTGAAGGCAACATGGAAAGGGTTTAGAGAAATTTGAAATTTGGGTTTCAGTTGGATTTGAACAGGTTTTAGTTGGATTTGAACAGGTTTTAGTAGGATTAGAACAGGTTTTAGTTGGATTTAAGTTAAATGAGCAGATTTGATCATGTTGCAGTGCGTGTTGTGTCCACCAGAGGGAGCCACCGGCTGCGTTTTCAGACTGAACTGATGTTTAAGAGAAAATCCTCAATGAATCCAATAAATAATAATAATAATAATAATAATAATAATAATAATAATAAATATTTTATAAATAATAAAAAAGTGGAAAAGCTGATTGTGTTGTGTTTCAGTAAAATATGTGAAATACAGTGAACGGTGCGTTCAGGTGCAGTGCGTACCTCCCACATCAGGTTGTTGTTCTTGAACAGGTCGATGTGTTCAGGGGACACCAGGCGTCCCGTAAACGGCCCCATCTCGGTCCCGGCTTTGATCCAGGTTTTAGAGAAGATCCCCAGACCCTCCCCTAAAAAAATAAAATAAAACCGAGACCAAGATTAAACCTGGAACTAAACCCGAGGAAAACCAGACAAGACCCAGACTCAACTTACAGTTAAATATCACGTCACATCAAACATGACCAAAAGGCTTTTGGACAGAACCTGGTTCATGACATACTTCCACAAACCCAGTATTTATTGAAACTAATGTTATAACATTTAAAGAATGTAATTAAAATAGTTCAGATAATGTTGAAACTGATGAGAGGATTTAAAAAAGAACAGTTTCTTAAGAAATAAAAGTATGGCACCTTTAGTGACTGTTTTATTGCTTTGTTCCCAGTTTTTTCCTCCTTGTCTCGTTGTGTTTTCTGTTTTCTATTTGTTTATGGGCTGAGCTGATGTTGGATTCAATGATGTGTTCAGGTGTGTTGTTGTACCTGGGACTGAGCTCTGAGCGATGATGACTTCACTCGGAAGAACCAGACTCGACAGCTTCTGCACTTCTGAGAAAACACACAGAAATAAACTGCATTCATATTTAATATCACTGCATCATCATTTATCTACTGCACATTCTGCCTTTTATACAAACACACTGTTTACCAAAACCTCTGTCTAACTCTGAACTATTCGAAACCCCTCCCATTAATCCATTAATCCCTGGGGCCGGGTCTGGCTCTGGTCCTGGTCCGGTTTATTATTTATAGCGGTTCTAATCCGTGTGTGAACGTGCCGGGCTTCTTCTTCTCTGCTGCTGAACGCTGTCGTCTCGTGGCTCCTTTTGTCTCCGTTTTAAATCTGCTTCTCTTTTACGTCGTGTCACGTTTCACGCTCAGATCTGAACCGTGAAACTCCTCCTGACGTTAACGGAGCCGTGACACAAAAACTCAGCTCAGTCTCAATAAAACCACTTTAACAGGCTTTGGAGAAATGGTTTTAAATGGACTTGTGCTCATTAAAGTCTCTCAGACCTGGATCAGTCCATGTGTCCCTCACAATAATCCGAATACGCTCCATGGACAATAAGACGAAGTAAAGATCAGAGGCTCACATCTAAAAAGTAGGAATAAAACTTCTCTTGTCTATTCTGTTCACTTCTGGAGAAATGCTCAGACTGGTTTATAAAGTGACTTCAGATCAGCCCCAAATGGTCATATATTTAATAAAATACTGGCTATGACTCATAAATCACTTTTACAACTTACTAAAGAGGCTTGTGTTTTTTGTTTCTCCAGATTTTAATTAAATTCATAGAAGCTTAAACACAGCAAATATCCCAACATTTACCAACTTTTGCAGAAAATATCAAACTCTCGAAATCCTTAGAAAGCTGCGTTTTAGAGCTCAGTGTTTTTAAAATCTTGCCAATAGTCTTTATATTTGTTTAATTGTCTTGAACACTGCATTATTACGGTTACGATAAAACACGCAAGTCTTTAAATGAAAACCTATAACGTCTAAAAGTGTCCTGTTCTCATTTAAATAAACTCTGCGTGAATAATAAAACTTAAATAATAATAATATGAATGGATTATTTGTTAAAACCAGAAAACAAACGCCGCCATTTGTTGATCAACTTTGATTTAAAGCGTAGAAGAAGAAGCTGCTTTTCCTCCAACTTCAGTTTTTAGTTCGAAGTTCGTCTTTGTCCTTAATTCTTCGGGGTTTTAGATTAAATAATGGAATACTTTACGTAAATTTGAGGTTTTTTTTTTTTTTTAGAACATACACGTTTTAAAATATATGATTACCTTTGAGTTTTGGGCCGATTTCTACATGGTTCTGTGGATTTAAACTCCTCGAGACTAGAAATATATATATATTCTAATAAAAGGTTTGGATAAAATGTTGATCTTCTAACCTTTTATAGAAATTCATATTTAGCTAACATTATCATGAAAATAGCGTAAATAATGTTAATTTAGTAAACAACACCGTTAACGGTCCCTGATTCTAATTAAACCGTAGAAGAAGAATAGATTGTTATTCCTCCAGGATTTTCCTTAAAAGTTTATTGATTGTTTTGATCTTACTCTTATACATTTAAAAAAAAAAAAAAAGATTTACTTTAAAATAGGATCATTTACTTTTTAGTTTTTCATATATATCTATAATTTAAAACTAAGAGAAGACATAATTTATATTTTTAGCATGTTTAAGCTAACCGTCCGCATTTTAAATTAAAGCGTAGAAGAAGAAAACGAGCCTTCAGTGTTTTTTCTTACATTTTCGTTAAAAAGGCCTCGGTTTTTCTTTCTTTCTTTCTTTCTTTTTTTTGGTATCATTTTCGACATAAATAACATGTCTATTAGTTTTATTCAATTATTCAACAATCTGGAATATCTTATATAAATCAGGGCCTTAAACTTCACCGAGTTTTAATTAAATCATAAACAGATAAATAGGGGCCTATAAATGTTCATTTTATCTTGAGGCCTGAGTGAGTCTTTTGAACTGACCGTATTTTTATTGGATTCTTTCATTTGTGGAAATGAGAATATAATAATAGAATTATTCCCAGGAGCGTTATTTTTCCACCTGCGCTGTTTCTGAGGACTTATTTATTAGGTCTTTTAGAGAATTAAAGGCATTTGGAAAAACGGCTGAATAGAATAAAGTTGTAGCCTGTAATGACCAGGCTTTGGAAAGTATTATTGTTGTTGAATGTCACTAATTAAACAGATCCGAGACGAATCCGCTTCAGAATAAACGCAACAGGTGCTTTTTGAATCGCGCCGATTTGCTCAGTGTTGCATAAATAAAAATGAGCTAAACGCAAAGAAATCACTTTTAAATCACATTTAAACAAAGAACTGAGTTTGAGATGAGCTGTTCTGGAAACAGGCCTCAGTAAAGCTCTTTTTAAACGGTCTTCATCTGAAAACCGCGCACAGGTAGAACACAGGTAAACGGTAAATAGGAGGACATTATTATTCACCAAAAGATGATAAAACCCTGTGTAGAACTTGTCAGAGGTGAATTTAAACACGTTTTTATGCGTTTGCCTCAGACTCGGTGTCACTGCTGCAGAAACAGAACTCAAAAAGAATAAACTAAACCCTGCTTCAGTTTATTACAGTTTAAACCCAACATTATTCATTCATTCTGATTCGCGTGATTTCTCGTGAGTTTTACGCCGATACCAAACATTTTCTTTTAAAATCAGCGGAACATGTTTCAGTGTCGTTTGGAAACTACAGTAACTGGACCAAAAATACAACAAACTGCAGCAAAGTCTTAAGAAAAATACGAAAATAATTTAGAAACGTGGCCTGAACGAGGCTGAAGTGGTTCAGATCACACTGACCTCCAGAGAAGGACTGCGCCAGGACCTCCGCCGTGAACGCGGTCTTGGGGCTCGCGCTGGGGGCCGTGCGCTCCTCGTGCTGCGGGTGTTCGCCCAGCACGTGCCTCCAGCGGCCGTACAGGAAGCTGTGCAGGACGTCCGACGTGATGATGTCAGCGAGGGACAGGGGCACCGGAGGCTGGGGCTTGAACCCGACCTTCAGACCCAGACTGGACCCGGGCAGAACCGAGCCCATGGCGGCGACAGGTGAGTGGAGGCCCCGGGGACAGAGAGGGGGCCCGGCCGGGAACAGGGCGACCTTCACGGGGAGAGATGGAAGGAGGACAGGGGTCTTCTCCCGGGGACAGGGGTCTTCTCTCGGGGACAGGGGTCTTCTCCCGGGGACAGGGGTCTTCTCCCGGGGACAGGGGTCTTCTCTCGGGGACAGGGGTCTTCTCCCGGGGACAGGGGTCTTCTCTCGAGGACAGGGGTCTTCTCTCGGGGACAGAGGTCTTCTCTCGGGGACAGGGGTCTTCTCTCGGGGACAGGGGTCTTCTCTCGAGGACAGGGGTCTTCTCCCGGGGACAGGGGTCTTCTCTCGAGGACAGGGGTCTTCTCCCGGGGACAGGGGACTCTGAAGAGGCCTGAACGCTGCACGAGCCTCAGGTAAAAGTTTAAAGTCTCAGTGAAGACTGTGTTTTCGCTGAAAGTGCTTCTTATAAAGACACACACCTCCTCTTCCTCCTCCTCCTCTTCCTCCTGTGGCACGAGGGAGGTGTGTGTGCGCGCGCGTGCGTGTGGGTGTATTGAAGCCTATAATAATGTTGTTGGATGGAGACCTGCTGCAGGGGCGTGTCTCTGAGCTTTTAATGTGAAATGAATCTGTGTATTTCCACTTCACACAAAACGCTTCTAAAGCTGCCTCTAAACTTCAATAAATAAATAAATAAATAAATACATCTTTAAAACGAGAGTCACAGCTTTAATAAGAACACGGACAGAAAAGAGGAGAATATCACATCTAGACCTGGTTTAGACCTGGTTTAGACCTGGTTTAGACCTGGTTTAGTCCTGGTTTAGTCCTGGTTTAGACCTGGTTTAGTCCTGGTTTAGTCCTGGTTTAGTCCTGGTTTAGACCTGGTTTAGACCTGGTTTAGTCCTGGTTTAGACCTGGTTTAGTCCTGGTTTAGTCCTGGTTTAGACCTGGTTTAGTCCTGGTTTAGACATGGTTTAGACCTGGTTAGACTGGGTCTGGTAGCTGTTAGTCCTGGTTTGACCTGGTTTAGTCCTGGGTTAGACTGGTTTAGTCCTGGTTTGGTCTGGTTTAGACCTGGTTTAGACCTGGTAGTCCTGGTTTAGACCTGGTTTAGTCCTGGTTTAGTCCTGGTTTAGTCCTGGTTTAGACCTGGTTTAGTCCTGGTTTAGACCTGGTTTAGTCCTGGTTTAGACCTGGTTTAGTCCTGGTTTAGTCCTGGTTTAGTCCTGGTTTAGTCCTGGTTTAGACCTGGTTTAGTCCTGGTTTAGACCTGGTTTAGTCCTGGTTTAGTCCTGGTTTAGACCTGGTTTAGACCTGGTTTAGTCCTGGTTTAGACCTGGTTTAGACCTGGTTTAGTCCTGGTTTAGTCCTGGTTTAGACCTGGTTTAGTCCTGGTTTAGACCTGGTTTAGACCTGGTTTAGTCCTGGTTTAGACCTGGTTTAGACCTGGTTTAGTCCTGGTTTAGTCCTGGTTTGTTGGTGGTGTTGGTTTGTCTGGTTGCTGGTTTGTCCTGGTTTAGACTGGTAGTCTGGTGCTGGTTTGTCGGGCTGGTGTCTGGTGTCTGGTAGCTGGTTGCTGGTTACTGGTGTCCTGGTTTGTTGGTGTGTGTGTTAGTGGTGCTGGTGCTGGTTTAGACCTGGTTTAGTCCTGGTTTAGACCTGGTTTAGTCCTGGTTTAGTCCTGGTTTAGACCTGGTTTAGACCTGGTTTAGACCTGGTTTAGACCTGGTCTACAGCTCCAGCGGTGGCCCCGGGGCCTGGCCGCTGCTGTGGCCGCCTCAGAGCGCTCCTGAAGCGGCTGCTGTGAGCGGTGCGCCCCGCTGTTTCCTGCGGAGCTGCTTTAATAACGACCCACTTTTCTCTCTTTTCGTTTTTGCAGGTTTTCTTTTTCTTTCTTTTTTCTGTCGGGGCCGCGCGTCACGCTTTAACGCGCTTTGGAGCTCGTGCACGGCGGCGGCAGGTGACTGGCACGCGTGACGGGAGCGAGCCTAAACGGCGCTGCGCTCATTAGTATTCATGCGCCGCGCAGACGCTAATAATCCGCGCTAACAGGCTTTTAGCGGATCACACGCACAAAGCGCAGCTGCCGGGGGCCTTTCTTTAGTCCAGTCCGGGTCCAGGTCTCAGTCCCGGTCCCGGACTGAGGCGGGAGTCCATCAAAGACTCGTTATTGCTCCATTAAGACTCAATAGAAAAGCATTTACAAAACAATGGCTCATAGATTATTCATACAGCTCTGAGTCCCAGGGTTTAGGCTTCAGTCTGAGCCACATATTCCATTTCAGTCTGTTCTGACTCTGATGAGACAAAAACTAGTCTGGCCTCACTATTTGTCATTTTGATCCGTTTCAGTTCAGAGCTCTTTAAATACACAGATACATGAGAGAACGAGATAAAGAGTGAATCACAGAACTTTAAACTTAAACATTCAACAGTGATTCATAAAAAGCTGCTCATAAAGTCACATTTTGATTTAAGGCTGTGGTCTGAGGTTAATATTCAGTCTCTGATCGCTCCAGGAAAAACCTCAGGAAAACCTCAGGAAACCGTTTCAGTGAGGACCAGCTAAGTCCAAAGTCTGGATCAGGTCTGGATCAGAACTACATCAATAACAGCTCTCTCTTGAATCAAACAGGATCCTGTCACGAGCAGAAATTCCTCTCAGGTTTTTTTTTGTTGTGCAGCTGCGAGTACATTTTTGTTCTTTATTAAAACTTATTAAAGCTTTGCTCAGATCCAAGTTTGGACCAAAAACGCCTCAAAAAGATCAGTTTTAGCATCATTTTGGTGTCAGAGTTGTTTTACAGTTTGGTCCCAGACTTTATAAACCTGACAAACACAGACAGATATAAATGTACCTCATGGAGCAGGAGGATGAAGATGAAGAGGAGGATGAGGATGAAGAGGAGGATGAAGAGGAGGATGCGGTCAGACATTTGGATGAGGTCCAGCTCCATCAGTTGAATCTTTAATCAGAAGAGTACTTACAGAGACTTCCTGTAGTTTATGAGTCCATTCTGGTCCTGGGCGGTCTTCAGGGACTGGACTCCATTAATATCACACTATTACACACTATTACACTATTACACACTATTACACACTATTACACACTAAACATGGATCATACAAACATAAATGACTCAAAAATTTAAAGTGACAACCTCAGCTCAATCTCAGTATTTTTTGTGTTTTAAAGGAATATGTGACACTCTTATTTGTGTCCATTTAAAAAGTGTGTGTCCCTGCAGGGCTGCCATAGCTGTTCACATGCTCTGATGAGGGGCGGGGCTTAGACGCTGCAGCCGTGAGTCCTATTTGCTCAGGTTTAATGGAGAACGCTTCCTTCTGCTGCATCTCAGTCCAATACACCACGGCTCGTCATTTCTGTCTAAAAACGCCTTTTTAAACTTTACATTTGCTCGTGACGTCTGTTCGGTGATTCTCCGGAGACTCGGGGGTTTATGGTGACACTTGTTGCTCAGATGAACCTCCGGAGCGTGCACGTGTCCCCGGAGCGTGCACGTGTCCCCGGAGCCTCTCGGAGACGAACGGCGTTAATATCGACAGTTGTTGCAGTAAATCTATAATTCATAATAATTCAGAGCCGAGAGCCGCCGGAGTCATGTTCAGTATCATTTATTCATGTTCCTCACAAACAGATGGCCATTAACTGTAATCACACCGTGCACTCTCCTCGTGCACGCCCCTCGTGCACTCTGGGGCCGTGCTGTAATCACTGCTCTGACTCTGGGGTCGATTCAACCAGAGAGACTCTAAAGGCCTGATGGAGTTAGAGACGTTTGAGTCATATTTTCAAACCTTTCATTTTCCTGTGAATCCAACGACAGAACATTAACAAATGAAAAATAATGTCTCCACAAATTATACAACAATAAATAATTCATCGATTAGTGTTAACATTTAAAAACATTTCTTCCGTGTTTGAACTTGTGCTTTTCTGATACTCTTGTTTTGTTCCTGGAGCCTTTCTTTTTGGCTGATGACAGGTCAAAGGTCAAACTGTGAACCCCGGAGAAGGACCTTAGCATTAGCCTCGCGCTTAAGAACCGATCATTATTGAGCGACAGACCTGAGGAACTCTGCTGGTCTGTTTCTATTGGTTATTATCGCCGTTGCCGTGGTAACGCTGCGATTGACAGTCGACAGATGAGTTTCAAGCACAATGCACTGCTTTAGCTTCAGGACTGGGTCAGAAACCAGTAGATATCCACGGGACCCGGGACAGAGGGCTGTTAAATCAGGACGTATGGTCACCCTTGGTTTGATTATAAAATAATTAAATGAACTCAGGTCCAGAAAAACCCTCATGAGGACTAACGAAGTCCGACTGGATCAGGGTCTCGATCAGAACTAAATAAAAACGGCTCCTTTTTGGATTAAACGGGCTCCTGTAGCGAGCTGTGGGACATTTTTCTGCAGAAATGAGACATTCGTGCGGAGTAAGGTTTTGTGCTTTAACTAAATACAGATTTGCTCTGGACCCAGGTTTGGACTTGAGGCCTGCCTCAAAAAGACCAAGATTTGTATCAGTTCTGGTCAGTTTTGTCTCAGCGTTCTTTTACAGACTTAATTTTAGACCAATTTTCCTTCTTTTTGCTGCTTTTTGTATTTTTGGTCAAATTTCCCCCCCACATTTGATCATGTGTCATTTTCCAAAAGCAGCTACTGTATAATCTCATCCGACTTTAGTAAAGCGTTCTCAGGTGAGTTTCAGAGAAAGACACAGAGACAGAGTCTGAAAGAACGAGCTGTTTATTAGCCCTGGTGTTAATCGTCCATCGTGCCTCGTGGCTCGGCTCCAACACAACTCCATCTGTCACAGAATCTAATAGAAAAATCTGCAGGTTACAGCGGGACACGCAGGCGTCCGTTAGAAAAACAACAACAACCAAAGTCAAAGCATCGTTTTGTTCCCCTTTTCAACGAAAAAGAGGTAAAAGGAAGATCTGAGCCGGATCCAAGACCGCTCCGGACTTTATTTAAATAATTTCAAACGAGAACAAACCCCGAAAAACTACAGCTCTCCTCGAACTGAGCCGCGGCGCTAACAGGCTAACGGGACAGGCTAAAGCTAACGTGGAGTTTGGAAAAAGGAAAGAAACTACAACTGATTTTTCCACAGAATATTTTTGGGGACAATGTTGTATTTATGTAAGAATAAGCAAAGTGTTTTGAAAGCTGGTAAACTCAGGAGCTAACAGGACTGCTAACGACACATGCTAAAGCTAAAGTGGAGTCTGTAAAACAGAAGCAACCCTTTTTCCACTGCACATTAATGTGAAAAACATTACATTAATGGCAGAATATTGCATTTCTGAGGAATAAATATAGAAAAATAAGATATATTGGTGTTAATTTATCTGAAATAATTTCTGAAAATACATCAAGGCATCATTTATTCCTAGAATAGTTTTGTAGGAAATTTTGTTGTAAAGAAAATTTTGTAAATTTTGGGGAGAAACTGTTAAACACAATAAAATCAATACATTTATTTAAATTCTGACATGTTTTGATGTTTTCAACTTTTCAGAAAATACATCACAGAATCATTTTAAACATTTAATTTGGGATAAAAATGTTGGGTTACTTTTGCACACGTATTCTTAGATCCTAGAATTTGTCAAATTTAATCAAACTAACACAATAAATACTTTTGTACTTTTTCTACTTTTCAAATGACTCCTAAATCTGGTGTTGAGCGAAAACATTTCAACACAGGTTAATAAAAAAGATAATTTAACCATTTGACAAACGGGCAAATCTCAGTCCAAATATTGATGATGTATTTGATTTTAAAAAATTAAAAAATTCTGCCTTTTCAGGTCAAACTGAAAACAAAATCCAGGTTTAACGGCGATAAAGACTGAATATTTGTCATAGAGCGTCTCACAAAGGCTAACACATTATCTAACACAGTTGGAATAATATGTTAAAATTAAAACAAAACCCCCAAAAAACTGAAAACCTCTGGTAACAACTAAAGAACAGAACCATGGACTTTCTTACAACGTATTAAGGCCACACTGAAAAAAAATCTACAATTAATGACAAAATATAATAAGATTTAAGAGGCAAAATGATCTGAAAAAATGTAAATATTTTGAAAAACGGTAAAAGAATTAAACTGCACCGTAATGACAGCAGTTTAAAACAGCCAGATCAAATCTTACAGTTAGTGTTTGTGGGGTTTTGGGAGTTTAGTTTGCAATATTACAAAGACAATTTCTAAATATCTGATTTTAATACCTCATACTTTTAACACTTCAACGATGTGTTAAAATTAAAAAGGAAAGAGCAAAAAATTTTAAGTAATGACAGAATGCAACAAGAATTAAGAGGCAATATCTGAAAAGAATTACTGACTAATAATATAAGTCTGAAAACTACAAGAATTAAATTAGAAACTAAAAAGAAAAGTCGTAAGTTGCACAAAATCAGTCAGACTTTATTGAATTTGTTTGAGGTTTTACTGACTTTTTATTTCAAAATATTACGGCCTAAATCTCCAAACACTGCAACTTTTTCATTTTTATTCTCATTTATCTGATTTTCTGTTTCCAAAGTGGTCCTAAAACCTCGTAGTAGTTTTTCCAACACAGTTCAACAATACGTTAAAATCCCGTTAGCCCGTTAGCGTCGCGGCGCTCGTTTCTCGGAGACAGAAGGACAGACAGTTAGCCTAGCAGTCTTGAGAGATTAACACATTTTCAGCTTTTGCAAATCAATCGGTTAGACAACATCTGAATTAAACATTTTAAAACAAGATAACAAGGTACAATTTGTCTTTAACTAGAGAGCACCCGCCAGAGAGTGGAAAACTTTACACAAAAACCATATTATCTCATGGACAAAAATGAATATAACTGGATTTAAATATAGAGAACCTCTTATTATTATTACCATTATCATATCTTCAAACATACGAGAAGAAAAACAAAAAACAAACCCCTAGAAGCAAAGGCAAACCTCTCTGTGGTCAGCTAACGAACAGTCAGCGGCTAAGGCTGGATTTCAAATTAAACAGATAAAAATGAGCAAATTCACGGTTCAAAAACGAAGAAAATACCTTTGTACGGACACAATAAAGTCGCAGAAATACAACAAACCACACACACCATTTTTACAAGGATCCGTTTTAGCAACAGTTTGAAAAAAATAAGTCATTCTCGGAAGTTAACGAGCTAACACACACACGTTCAGCAGCAGTTAGCTCGCAGATACAACGCTAACATGTAAAATACCCCAGAATTTAACAGATACTAAAGTCAAGTCAGCGCAAAGTGAACAAAACAAACGTTAGCGAAACATGGTATTAGCCCAAAACATTAGCATTTTAGCTCAGATTTAAACCATTAACGAAAAGTTAGCATCGGTTTAGGAGCAAGTAAAGCGAGATGCTAACAACAACAGAGGACTTTACATTCATCACATCACATTGAAGTTAAATTGTTTGGTTTCTCTTCATAGACTTTGTTAGTTTTTACGAGGAAAAGGCGAAAAATCTCATTGCATGTTTTCAGCTAATGCATTAATTTTGGGTAAAAGGCTTTTATTCCAAATCAAACCAAATGAATGACAATAATCATGATTAGTTTAATGTTTTGAGATTAGTCACTAAATTAAGAGATTTTTCTGAAATGTTTGAGAATGCATATGAAATCTAAGAGATCCTCGCATGATTTTCACCAAAACATATTAAAACGCCACAAAGATTCGCAAACTTGGTCACCTGGACGTTAGCTAAAGTCACAAATACCTGATGTTGAGCTAACGTTTCACGCTGACGAGGCTTCGCTAACACTTACAGCGGACGTCAAACACACATTTTCACTCAGTCACCTTTCAACACGATCAACAGGCACCGTTTCGCCAAAAAACAACCATTTACGGAGCTTCAGAGACGACACTCACTCTCCGACAGCACAGCTTGGAAATAACACTCTTGACTAGCAAGCGCCACATTTAGCTAACTCAGCTAACGCGCTAGCTTTGCTAAAACACGTAGTACAGAATGACAACTTCATTGTTAACTTCTACAAACAATTTGACAAAGTAGAAAACCTTGTTACAACAACAATAATAATAATAATAATAATAAAGTTTCACTGTGTAAGAAAATAGTTACACATTTTCCCGCCGTTTTTCTTTTGTGTAAAATTTAGGCGGGAAAAATAAGATAATCCTGTTTGACCACAGAGAGATCTGGCTTTTTTTTTTTTTTAGACAATGCAATATAAATCGTCATTTATTTATCATAAAAACTAAAAATCACTAGAGATACAGGAATAAGAACTATATCATCAAACCAAAAAAACAAAAACATCATTGCACCTCCAAGATGACGACTCGACAGTAAAATTAGACCGAGAACAAACCCAGCGAGATTTAGTACAAAAAGACTCCTGACGGTTTACAACGCATCACAATCCCATCTATTAAAATATCTCTAAAATAAAAAATGTCAAACACACAAATCCGACGCATGCTTTTTTTAAACATTATCAACGAAAAATAATATCATCTGATTTGTGACTCAAGACTGCTAAGCCTTTTTTACCGTTTTCTCTTCGGAAACTAGACAAAATATAGATTATATATATTCGATTTGTTTTGTTCAAAGCCACACTGATACATCTTTCAAGTTTGATAAAAAACAAAAACAGAAAAACGAGGTCTACGCTGTGGAGAGACCGTCTGTAGGCTAGTCCAAAAAACATCTGCCATCTGACAAAATATCGCTTTAGGTTAAAAAACAGAAAAGAAAAAAGAGTTTGTGATTTTTTTGTGTTTTGTTTGAGTTTTGACGTTAATCCGTAATTCTCTTTCTACAAAAGGAAGGAGGAAGCGGCAGAGCGTGGTTAGGAACTCCGGGTCGGTGCCGTAGACGACCGTCCGAGGCCTGCGCCGTCCCGGGCCCTAGTGATCCTGAAGAGAGAGAAAACCGGGTTAGACCTGCTCTAGACCTGGTTTAGGTTTGGTCTTGATTTGATCACTCGTTAGTCCGAGTTGAACCCTGGGGTTAGTGTCTCGTCTGTTTTGGGTTCCAGTTTTAGTCTCGATCTGGAAACTGTTTAGATAAACTTGGGGACCAACCCTGCCCAGATAAAGGGTGGGTTTTACCTGGATCTGGGCGGGGTTTAGGCGGTTTTACCTGGATCTGGGCGGGGTTTAGGCGGTTTTACCTGGATCTGGGCGGGGTTTAGGTGTGTTTCCTGGATCTGGGCGGGGTTTAGGCGGTTTTACCTGGATCTGGGCGGGGTTTAGGTGTGTTTCCTGGATCTGGGCGGGGTTTAGGTGGTGTTACCTGGATCTGGGCGGGGTTTAGGTGGTGTTACTTGGATCTGGGCGGGGTTTAGGTGGTGTTACCTGGATCTGGGCGGGGTTTAGGTGGTGTTACCTGGATCTGGGCGGGGTTTAGGTGGTGTTACCTGGATCTGGGCGGGGTTTAGGTGGTGTTACCTGGATCTGGGCGGGGTTTAGGTGGTGTTACCTGGATCTGGGCGGGGTTCCACAGGTACGGCTGCTGTCTGTAATATTCTGCTAACGCTGCGCTGTAATCTGGCACCGAACTCTGCTGAGACGACTGGCCTGGAACCAAACCACAGACAAACCTTTTATTTCCACAAGACCTTCCTCTGGTTTCATAGGTTTATTAATAAACTGATCCTGGATTTTATTAATGCATTAATGAAATGCTGTCGATTCATTTGAAAGAATAACATTAACATAAATATTTACAATCACAAAAAACAGGAACATTTACAGCTTTCTCACAGATTTGACAGATTCCTGATGGAGGCTAAAGTTGGTCCAATTAAATAAGATAAAATATAAAACTGTACATGCAAACACATGCATTAAATAATAAGAATAATAAACATTAAAACACAGATGAGTCTAATCTACTGACACTAGACTATTATATATTGAAAAGGCTAACTGTTGTCAGTGTTGTCCTCACTCTGTTTCTTGTAGTAGTCCTCCCAGGCCTTACTGTAGTCTGTCATCAGGCTCTGAGGCTGGCTCTGCTGACCTGCACACACCACAGCACCGGGCTTACACGGATCTGAACAGGTCTAACACGGATCTGAACAGGTCTAACACGGATCTGAACAGGGCTTACACGGATCTGAACAGGTCTTACACGGATCTGAACAGGTCTTACACGGATCTGAACAGGTCTAACACGGATCTGAACAGGTCTAACACGGATCTGAACAGGTCTAACACGGATCTGAACAGGGCTTACACAGATCTGAACAGGTCTTACACGGATCTGAACAGGGCTTACACGGATCTGAACAGGTCTAACACGGATCTGAACAGGTCTAACACGGATCTGAACAGGTCTAACACGGATCTGAACAGGGCTTACACGGATCTGAACAGGTCTAACACGGATCTGAACAGGTCTAACACGGATCTGAACAGGGCTAACACGGATCTGAACAGGTCTAACACGGATCTGAACAGGTCTAACACGGATCTGAACAGGTCTTACACGGATCTGAACAGGTCTTACACGGATCTGAACAGGTCTAACACGGATCTGAACAGGGCTTACACGGATCTGAACAGGGCTTACACGGATCTGAACAGGTCTAACACGGATCTGAACAGGTCTAACACGGATCTGAACAGGGCTTACACGGATCTGAACAGGGCTTACACGGATCTGAACAGGTCTTACACGGATCTGAACAGGTCTTACACGGATCTGAACAGGTTTTACACGGATCTGAACAGGTTCTAGTTGGATCTGAACAGGTTCTAGTTGGATCTGAACAGGTTCTAGTTGGATCTGAACAGGTCTTACACGGATCTGAACAGGTTTTACACGGATCTGAACAGGTTCTAGTTGGATCTGAACAGGTTCTAGTTGGATCTGAACAGGTTCTAGTTGGATCTGAACAGGTTCTGGCTGGATCTGAACAGGTTCTAGTTGGATCTGAACAGGTTCTAGTTGGATCTGAACAGGTTCTGGCTGGATCTGAACAGGTTCTAGTTGGATCTGAACAGGTTCTAGCTGGATCTGAACAGGTTCTAGCTGGATCTGAACAGGTTCTAGTTGGATCTGAACAGGTTCTAGTTGGATCTGAACAGGTTCTAGCTGGATCTGAACAGGTTCTAGCTGGATCTGAACAGGTTCTAGCTGGATCTGAACAGGTTCTAGCTGGTTCTGAACAGGTTTTGGTGGGTTTACCTGGGTCCTGTTGCCCCGGGTTCTGCCAGCTCGTCTGGTAGGTGTTGCCCCAGACTCCGGTCAGAAAGGTCTGGCCACTGCCACAGCTGCAAACAACACTCAGTTAGTCCCACCCACAGGTCAGGGGTCACGGGTCACACACAGGGTCAAAGGTCATGGGCTGTGTCCAAATCATGGACGTATAACCCTCTGGACCACTCTGGAGCGAGGTTAGGAACTAGGGGTAGGGACTAGAGGTTAGGAGTTAGGGACTAGGGGTTAGGGACTAGGGGTTAGGAGTTAGGGATTAGGGGTTAGGGACTAGGGGTTAGGGACTAGGAGTTAGGGACTAGGGGTTAGGAGTTAGGGATTAGGAGTTAGGGACTAGGGGTTAGGGACTAGGGGTTAGGGACTAGGGGTTAGGAACGAGGGGTTAGGGACGAGGGGTTAGGCACTAGGAGTTAGGGACTAGGGGTTAGGGGTTAGGGACTAGGGGTTAGGGACCAGGGGTTAGGGACCAGGGGTTAGGGACCAGGGGTTAGGGACTAGGGGTTAGGGACTAGGGGTTAGGAGTTAGGGATTAGGGGTTAGGGACTAGGGGTTAGGCACTAGGAGTTAGGGACCAGGGGTTAGGGACCAGGGGTTAGGGACTAGGGGTTAGGGGTTAGGGACTAGGGGTTAGGGGTTAGGGACTAGGGGTTAGGGGTTAGGGGGTAGGGACTAGGGGTTAGGAGTTAGGGATTAGGAGTTACGGACGAGGGGTTAGGGGTTAGGGACTAGGGGTTAGGCACTAGGAGTTAGGGATTAGGAGTTACGGACGAGGGGTTAGGGGTTAGGGACTAGGGGTTAGGCACTAGGAGTTAGGGACTAGGAGTTAGGGACCAGGGGTTAGGGACTAGGGGTTAGGCACTAGGGGTTAGGCACTAGGAGTTAGGGACTAGGGGTTAGGGGTTAGGCACTAGGAGTTAGGGACTAGGAGTTAGGGACTAGGGGTTAGGCACTAGGAGTTAGGCACTAGGAGTTAGGCACTAGGAGTTAGGCACTAGGGGTTAGGGACTAGGGGTTAGGCACTAGGGGTTAGGCACTAGGAGTTAGGGACTAGGGGTTAGGGGTTAGGCACTAGGAGTTAGGGACTAGGAGTTAGGGACCAGGGGTTAGGGACTAGGGGCAGCGCTCCAGGACAGGGTGGAGTGAGTGAGTGAGGGTCTTACTTCTGGTGAGTGGCGGGACCCTGGGTGAAGGGGCTGAACCCAAAGCCTCCGTTGCTCATGATCCCTGAGCCCTGCAGGAACACAGACTAGTTTAGAACCGGATCTGAACTGGTTTTAGCTGGATTTGTCTTTTGGGACAGACCCCGATCTTGTCGTCGATGAGCTGTCGGGCCAGCTCCATCTGCTGAGCCGTGCCTCTGATGGTGAACACTCTGGTGTTGGGGTCGGTCGCAGGAGGAGGGTTCCTCTGCAGCTCCACGTGAGCCCCGCTCTGCTGGTTGATGTTCTTTATGGTCTCTCCGCCTGGGGACAGGGGGACGGGGAAGGACAGGGGGACGGGGGAGGACAGGGGGGGACAGGGGAGGACAGGGGGACGGGGAAGGACAGGGGGACAGGGGGACGGGGGAGGACAGGGGAGGACAGGGGGACGGGAAGAGGACAGGGGGGGACAGGGAAAAGAGAAGAAAAGAGGCTATGATTAGGTTTTACTCAGATTTGAACAGGTTTTACTCAGATTTGAACAGGTTTTACTCAGATTTGAACAGGTTTTACTCAGATTTGAACAGGTTTTGCTCAGATTTGAACAGGTTTTACTCAGATTTGAACAGGTTTTACTCAGATTTGAACAGGTTTTGCTCAGATTTGAACAGGTTTTACTCAGATTTGAACAGGTTTTACTCAGATTTGAACAGGTTTTGCTCAGATTTGAACAGGTTTTACTCAGATTTGAACAGGTTTTACTCAGATTTGATTGGGGTGGAATCTCTAGACACAAAAGGCTGCGTGCGATTATTAAATGATTATCGATGAACCTTCCTGCCGTTAAATCAGCTCCAATAAAGGGCTTCAGCGTCTTCAGTCCCTCTGTCCTTTTACTGGACACTTCAGACTGAGACATGAACAGCTTCATGAGACACAGAGAGGACGAGTCTGAGTGAGGACGAGTCTCCAACAGTCTCCAATAACAGGAAAAGTTTTACGCTTTAGAGTTCCACCATTAAGAGTTCTGTCAACATCACATTATCAATTAACATTCAGAACTAGATTTATGACATTTGTAAATCGATTCAGAACTGTCCACATACGCATCGAGTCCAGGTTTTACAGGGATTAGTCCAGGTTTTACTGGGATTCGTCCAGGTTTGACTGGGATTCGTCCAGGTTTGACTGGGATTCGTCCAGGTTTGACTGGGATTCGTCCAGGTTTTACTGGGATTAGTCCAGGTTTTACTGGGATTCGTCCAGGTTTTACTGGGATTAGTCCAGGTTTTACTGGGATTCGTCCAGGTTTTACTGGGATTAGTCCATGCTACAGGTGTAGCTGGTCTTTATCCTGATTCTCTCTGAAAGTCACTAATGACCTCTTCATTTGGTTCACAATGGCTCTGACCTCTGACCTTACCAGGTCACTGTTTTCAGGACCAGACCTGATCCGGACCAGACCAGACCATCTTAAGTCAAATCCACCTTAAACCTGTTAAAATCCATCTAAAAACCAGATCAAATCCATCTAAACCTGTTTGAATCCGGTTCTGTCCCTGTAAACCCTCAGACCTGAGCCAGACTGTCTTCAGCCCGGTCTCGAGCCCGGTCTAGAGCCCGGTCTAGAGCCCGGTCTAGAGCCCGGTCTAGAGCCCGGTCTAGAGCCCGGTCTAGAGCCCGGTCTAGAGCCCGGTCTAGAGCCCGGTCTAGAGCCCGGTCTCCAGCCCGGTCTCCAGCCCGGTCTAGAGCCCGGTCTAGAGCCCGGTCTAGAGCCCGGTCTAGAGCCCGGTCTAGAGCCCGGTCTTGAGTGCAGTCCTAATGAGGCTCTGAACACAAATGGAGCCACCAGGACTGAACATATGGAGTCCACTCTTGACATTTCTTTCTGAGGGGCTTTTATTGTGGCTTTTATTGTGGCAGGGCTTTTATTGTGGCGGGGCTTTTATTGTGGCGGGCGACCCTCTTGACCTCGAGCTGATGGTTTTTAAAGAGGCTTTTATTCAAGAAAAAAAAACACGGCTCGCTCTCGACCAACACTCACTTCCTCTGCAGCCAGCTCTCTCCAGACGAGAGCAGGACAAAACCTGTTCAGATCCTACTAAAACCTGTTCAGATCCTACTAAAACCTGATCAGATCCTACTAAAACCTGATCAGATCCTACTAAAACCTGTTTAAATCCACTGAACAGCGGCATCCCTCCAAGAAATGTAGCGTATTTATAACAATTAAGTTATTAATATTGAACCAATGAATTGGCAAAATAAAGGATGAAAGGAGCAGCAGGTTTTGTTATGGTTTAAATCAGTTTCAGATGATGATCCTGACGAGACCCGAGTCCTACCTTTGCCGATGACGAGGCCGCACTTGTCGGCCGGGATGGTGTAGGTGACCTCCTGAAGGGGACCAGGAGAACCTATGGGCCAGTCCCCACGACCCCTGACCCTTCCTCTGAGAGCAGAGCCGAACCCGTCGCGCTCCTGGAGAGAAAAACAGGTTTTACACGGATTTCAACAGGTTTTAGCTGAATTTCAAAAGTCTTTCTTGATTTTGACAATGTTCTAGTTGGACTTGAGCAGGTTCCAGTTGGTTTTAGTTGGTGTTAGTTGGTTTTAGTCACCTGAGCGGTCTGGATGAGCTCGTTGATCATGTGTATCGCGTGTTGACAGCGATCCATTTGACCCATCACCATCGCCACTCGCTCAGGACTGATCCCATCATCTGAACAAAAGTCAAATTAAAATCTAAGATGACGACAAAATCAACTAAACCAGGTCTAAACCAGGTCTAAACCAGGACTAAACCAGGTCTAAACCAGGACTAAACCAAGTCTAAACCAGGTCTAAACCAGGTCTAAACCAGGATTAAACCAGGTCTAAACCAGGTCTAAACCAGGACTAAACCAGGACTAAACCAGGTCTAAACCAGGACTAAACCAGGACTAAACCAGGACTAAACCAGGTCTGAACCAGGACTAAACCAGGTCTAAACCAGGTCTAAACCAGGTCTAAACCAGGTCTAAACCAGGACTAAACCAGGACTAAACCTGGACTAAACCTGGACTAAACCAGGACTAAACCAGGTCTAAACCAGGACTAAACCAGGTCTAAACCAGGACTAAACCAGGACTAAACCAGGACTAAACCAGGTCTAAACCAGGTCTAAACCAGGACTAAACCAGGACTAAACCAGGACTAAACCAGGTCTAAACCAGGACTAAACCAGGTCTGAACCAGGTCTAAACCAGGTCTAAACCAGGTCTAAACCAGGTCTAAACCAGGACTAAACCAGGTCTAAACCAGGACTAAACCAGGACTAAACCAGGACTAAACCAGGTCTAAACCAGGTCTAAACCTGGACTAGACCAGGTCTAAACCTGGACTAAACCAGGACTAAACCAGGTCTAAACCAGGTCTAAACCAGGACTAAACCAGGTCTAAACCAGGTCTAAACCAGGACTAAACCAGGTCTAAACCAGGACTAAACCAGGTCTAAACCAGGACTAAACCAGGTCTAAACCAGGACTAAACCAGGTCTAAACCAGGTCTAAACCAGGTCTAAACCAGGTCTAAACCAGGTCTAAACCAGGACTAAACCAGGACTAAACCAGGACTAAACCAGGACTAAACCAGGACTAAACCAGGTCTAAACCAGGACTAAACCAGGACTAAACCAGGACTAAACCAGGACTAAACCAGGACTAAACCAGGACTAAACCAGGTCTAAACCAGGACTAAACCAGGTCTAAACCAGGACTAAACCAGGTCTAAACCAGGACTAAACCAGGTCTAAACCAGGTCTAAACCAGGACTAAACCAGGTCTAAACCAGGACTAAACCAGGTCTAAACCAGGTCTAAACCAGGACTAAACCAGGACTAAACCAGGACTAAACCAGGTCTAAACCAGGTCTAAACCAGGACTAAACCAGGACTAAACCAGGACTAAACCAGGACTAAACCAGGTCTAAACCAGGACTAAACCAGGACTAAACCAGGTCTAAACCAGGACTAAACCAGGACTAAACCAGGTCTAAACCAGGTCTAAACCAGGACTAAACCAGGTCTAAACCAGGTCTAAACCAGGTCTAAACCAGGTCTAAACCAGGTCTAAACCAGGACTAAACCAGGTCTAAACCAGGACTAAACCAGGACTAAACCAGGTCTAAACCAGGTCTAAACCAGGACTAAACCAGGTCTAAACCAGGACTAAACCAGGTCTAAACCAGGTCTAAACCAGGACTAAACCAGGACTAAACCAGGACTAAACCAGGTCTAAACCAGGTCTAAACCTGGACTAAACCAGGACTAAACCAGGACTAAACCAGGACTAAACCAGGTCTAAACCAGGACTAAACCAGGACTAAACCAGGACTAAACCAGGTCTAAACCAGGACTAAACCAGGACTAAACCAGGTCTAAACCAGGTCTAAACCAGGACTAAACCAGGTCTAAACCAGGACTAAACCAGGTCTAAACCAGGACTAAACCAGGTCTAAACCAGGTCTAAACCAGGACTAAACCAGGTCTAAACCAGGTCTAAACCAGGACTAAACCAGGTCTAAACCAGGTCTAAACCAGGTCTAAACCAGGACTAAACCAGGACTAAACCAGGTCTAAACCAGGTCTAAACCAGGACTAAACCAGGACTAAACCAGGACTAAACCAGGACTAAGTGGGTATAACCGACCTGCTTTGAACTGGATTCTGACTCCGGCGTCGTTCTGGATTTTCTTGATCATTTCTCCGTTTCGTCCGATCACGATCCCCACAGCGAACCTGGGGACGGGGACCTGAGGGGGACACAGAGGTTAGAGACTGAAGACGGAGAGGGGTTCATGTGGTTCTGGGATAGGGCTGGGACGGGTCTGGGATGGGTCTGGGATGGGTCAGGGACAGGGCTGGGACAGGTCTGGGACGGGTCAGGGACAGGGCTGGGACAGGTCTGGGACTGGGCAGGGACAGGTCTGGGGTGGGACAGGGACAGGGCTGGGACAGGTCTGGGACAGGGACTGGTCTGGGGTGGGTCTGGGACAGGGACAGGTCTGGAACTGGTCTGGGACAGGGACAGGTCTGGGACTGGTCTGGGAATGGTCTGGGACAGGGACAGGTCTGGGACAGGGACAGGTCTGGGACAGGTCTCACGTCCAGAGTGGTGCCTCCGAGTCGAGCGCTGAAGTCGTTCCTCCTGAAGTCTCCATCCTTCTCTCGGATCACCTCCAGGACCAGCTCCCTCGCCGCCTGAACATTTACAAACACCTTCAGTTTCAGGCACAACACCGGGTAGAGTTCAGGCACGACACCGGGTAGAGTTCAGGCACGACACCGGGTAGAGTTCAGGCACGACACCGGGTAGAGTTCAGGCACGACACCGGGTAGAGTTCAGGCACGACACCGGGTAGAGTTCAGGCACGACACCGGGTAGAGTTCAGGCACGACACCGGGTAGAGTTCAGGCACGACACCGGGTAGAGTTCAGGCACGACACCGGGTAGAGTTCAGGTACGACACCGGGTAGAGTTCAGGCACGACACCGGGTAGAGTTCATTTAAAGTACATTTAAAAACTGATGCAGACAGATCTCAGATCAGTAGGAGTTAGATTTATCACGTGTTGTTTATTCAAGCCCTGATTTAAATACACACGGGTGTTTATCAGGGGAAACTCCAGAACCTGTACCCGGACTGAACCCGGACTAAACCCGTACCCGGACTGAACCCGGACTGGACTGCACCTGTACCTGGACTGGACCCGTACCCGGACTGGACCGTACCCAGAATGGACCCGTACCCGGATCGGACTGAACCCGTACTGAGCTTGTACCCATACCCGAACTGGACTGAACCCGGACTGGACCCAGACTGAACTGAACCCGGACTGGACCCATACCCGGACTGAACCCGTACCCGAACTGAACTCGGACTGGACCCGTACCCGAAATGAACCTGGACTCAACCCATACCCGGACTGAACCCGGACTGGACTGAACCCGTACCCGGATCGGACTGAACCTCTACCCAGACTGAACCCGTACTGAGCTTGTACTTGGGCTGGACCCGTACCCGGAGGGAACCCGTACCTGGACTTTGTAGGGGTCTCCTGAAATCCTCAGAGGTTTGTCGGCTCCGGTCGGCATCGGTCCGTCCTGGATCATCATCATCTTCACTCCGGCTCGCTCCTGAACCAGGCACAGACGGGATTAATACATGCGTCCTGAAGCCGGTCTAAACCCGGTCTAAACCCGGCCTGAACCCAGTCTGAGCCTCACCTGCAGCTGCTTGATGGTGTCTCCTCCGCGGCCGATCACCAGACCCACTTTACTCGCTGGGATCAACATTTCCTGAACCGAGGCCGCTCCGTCTGAGTCGCTGTGAAAACCAGGACCGTTTCTGCAGCGATCCACGATCTGCACCAGCAGCCGCTTCGCCTGTCTGAGAAAAACATTACCAAAAACATTTAAAATAATAAAGAACAACCGCTTCGCCTGTCTGAGAAAAACATTACCAAAAACATTTAAAATAATAAAGAACAACCGCTTCGCCTGTCTGAGAAAAACATTACCAAAAACATTTAAAATAATAAAGAACAACCGCTTCGCCTGTCTGAGAAAAACATTACCAAAAACATTTAAAATAATAAAGAACAACCGCTTCGCCTGTCTGAGAAAAACATTACCAAAAACATTTAAAATAATAAAGAACAACCGCTTCGCCTGTCTGAGAAAAACATTACCAAAAACATTTAAAATAATAAAGAACAGCCGCTTCGCCTGTCTGAGAAAAACATTACCAAAAACATTTAAAATAATAAAGAACAACCGCTTCGCCTGTCTGAGAAAAACATCACCAAAAACATTTAAAATAATAAAGAACAACCGCTTCGCCTGTCTGAGAAAAACATTACCAAAAACATTTAAAATAATAAAGAACAACCGCTTCGCCTGTCTGAGAAAAATATTACCAAAAATATTTAAAATAATCAAAGAAAAGAGCAGACGTGAGAAATGAGAAAAAACAACTATGAAAAACCCCAAACAAAAGCTGTGGAGCTGGAGCCATGTTCTGATAAAGACAGTGTGGTTCTGTGAGACTCACTCGATGCTCTCGGGAGTCCCGGTCAGAGAACAGGGCCGCTCCATCAGACCTCCGCTGTCTGCAGCAGACACACAAACGTTCACAGAAAACTGGACAAAACTCTGAATATCTGAATAAACTGAAAAGACAGAGACCTGCAGCGATCTGGATTTTACAGCCCGACTCCAGCTGGATCCTGGTGATCTGCTCTCCTCCTCGACCGATGACTGCACAGAAAGAAACACACGGAAAATACAACAAACCTTTTCCATTCAATAAAACGCCTAGAAATAAACGACTGCAGATTATTGTAAGTGTGTCCGTTAACAGAGATTCGAGCAGAGAAAACAGGAGATACTCACTGAAGCCCACCATTTTGTCTGGGACCTTATAGTCTTCGGTCATGACTCTGAAAAAACAACACGTTATTATTTCCCCACGTTTCCTTCGCACTTAACCTCGTTATTTCCCATTTTCTATGTTCATAAACTTTTATTAATTCTCCCTGTTTCCTTCTGTTCATTCAGTTGTTGTTGGAAGCACACGGATGAGACCGCAGCCTCCGAGCAGCAACAGAAGCATAAACTCACATTAATCTGACACAGAATCCTGAATGTGGCTCTAAACACAGGACTTTGTGATTTCTTTATGTGTTACTCTGCGTTAAGGTTAAGACACCCATTTATTTTAATCAGTCCAAAACCAAGCAACTACAACAAAACTTATATACTAATAATGCCTTTTCCTTGTGACTCTAATTATCTGACTCAGGTCTGAACCGGGTCTGAACCGGGTCTGAACCTGGTCTGAACCTGGTCTGAACCTGGGTTTTAATCCAGGTTTTCTCAGGTAACTAATTGTGAATCTCTGCATTTTTAATTGGTCTAATGACAGATTCTTATTTCAGTTGAACTTTACGCTGAATTATGCGGACTCATAATCTGATATTCCACCAGTGAGACTCCTCTCCCGAGAGCCTCCCGAGAGCCTCCCGAGACCCTCCCGAGACCCTCCTGAGACCCTCCCGAGACCCTCCCGAGACCCTCCCGAGACCCTCCCGAGACTGAAATGAACATAACGACCGTCGATCTATAACCTTCTCCAGAACAGGTATAAACTCTCAAACAGAGCAGGTGTGATCGATGAGGGGCTCGTACCTCTGATGGCCCATGGCTCCCAGCTGGTTTCCTGCAGAGACAGAAAAACAGGTCAGAGCCAGCTAAAACCTGTTCAAAACCAACTAAAACCTGTTCAAATCCAACTAAAACATGTTCAAATACAACTAAAATCTGTTCAAATTCAACTAAAACATGTTCAAATCCAACTAAAACATGTTCAAATCCAACTAAAACATGTTCAAATGCATCAGCTCAAACAGAAATATTAACCACATTATCAAACATAATTCTGTTTCTATTTTCTGATATGAATGTCCTAAAGAGGGTCAGGGACCTGGCTGTACAGGTCACAGTTTTAATTACAGTTTTTTACAGTTTGTACAGGTTTAGGGCCCGGACCTGAGTCGTCTCCAGGTCTCTTCTGTCCGCTGTAGTACAGAGACTGTTCCACTGAAGAAGACGAGCTGTTCATGTGAGGCATGGCTTCTGCTCCCATCTTCCCCACCATCTGCACAAACACAACAAACACACAACAATCAGGCTCCGGAAACACAGACGTGAGACTGGAACACGGACCAAAAACATGTCTGGGACAGGACTCTGAAAACACATTCAATAAATGAATTTTAATAGGAGTTATAATAAGTTAAACCTGTTCAGATCCATCTAAAACCTGTTCAGATCCATCTAAAACCTGTTCAAATCCACCTAAACCTGTTCAAATCCATCTAAACCTGTTCAAATCCATCTAAACCTGTTCAAATCCACCTAAACCTGTTCAGATCCCTCTAAACCTGTTGCGCTCCTGTCGGAGCGTGTTTTTAATTGTGCTCGTCGGCCTCAGCTGCTCCTATTGACGTCTCCTCAGGGTCTTTCTGTTTCTGCTCAGAGTCACAGAGTCAAGAGCCATTAGTCTTTTACTCTGACCTCACCTCGGCACAAACACAAAAACACAAAAAACCACGGCGGCGCGGCCTTGAGCGTCCTCACAATCTGAAGAAAAAACAGGAAAAAGAGCAGCTTTTTACAGTTGAGTCCAGACAAAGCCTCAGCCTCGTGAAGCTCAGACGGACGAGCGTTAGAGACGGCCAAGAATAAACCCACAGCATTTCCACCATTAGCTTTGTTTCCATTAAATATAAACCTCATTTTAAAATCATTTTGAAATGTTGCAGAAAGAAAATTCAATACTGAGTGCATCAGAAACAGATATAAATACAGTAAATTCAGTTGGTATCGTCAGTGCAGTTTCTCTCAAACCTGAACTCTGACTTTAAACAAAGGCTTTTCTTCTGGTGTCACGTCAAAACCAACTAAAACCTGTTCAAGTCCCTCTAAAACCTGTTGAAATCCAACTAAAACCTGATCAAATCCAACTAAAACCTGTTCAAATCCATCTACAACCTGTACAAGTCCCACTAAAACCTGTTCAAACCTGTTCAAATGTTGGTGTCACGTCAGAAAACCAAATGAAGAATTTTCAAGTTCCATGTTTTGGGTTAAAATAATTTGCCCCAGGTTTATGTTTAATGCAGCGGAGACGATAAAAAGAACGTGTTGAGCCGTACGACGTATTCTAACTATTTTAACTGTTGTTTTTAATCTGCTGATCTTTTTATCCTTCTTTTTACTCAAAGATATTACATTTATTCATTGAGTCAGACGATATTAAAAACACAAATGCAGTGAAATGAGCTGGAGACAGAGATGAGGCTCATTGTTTCACTTAACAATCCACAGTTTCGACTCAGACCGAACCAGGACCAGTCTGAATGTATTTAAGGCAGATGTTTAAGTTTTGAGAGGAATTAGTCCAATAAATATGACCCTAAAGTGGGACGGGACACTTTTAGGGACACTTTAGATGTTTTCTCTCGTCGTGTGGCTTCTTAAAAAAATAATAAAATCATGATATCGAGAGAAACTGGGATATTATTGTTCCAGGACAAAAGGACTGAGATCATTTTCATTTACATTAAAGTCGATAAAGAAATAACAGTTTAATGGCTTTCATTCAGAGCTTTATATTATATTACATTAAATTAACTCCAATCCAACCCAAGAACATCTGATATAATAATAAAACAACATTATTGACTCATTATCATTAAAAAGACCTGGTTTAGTCCCAGTTTAGCTGAAATAGGTATTCCAGTTTAAAATGTGATCAGTCTAAACACGTCAGTCACTCTTTAACGACACATTGAGCCTTGACTCTGTTCACATCATCTTTAATTACTTTAGCTTCTATTTTTATCACATTTCACTCATTTTCATGAGAATACAGCTGTAGCACCATCTGTTCTCGTGCCTTTTCCCAAAAAATGCAAACCTCTGAACTGACTCAGACTCAAATAAAAAGAGAAATGTGTCACTTTCTGCTTTTACCTGTAGATTTACCTCAGAAATAACACAATACTCAGTGAAACCATGTGAGAACACAGTCCAAACCCTGCAGGAGTCACATGCAAAGTGCAGTTTTACCAAAGATAACGCAGCTGTTTTCCTCTTACAACCACAGAGCTTTAAATCCAGCTCAAAGTGGACTGTTTTCCCCTAAATTCGGGAGCAGTGTCAGAGTCTATAGGCTGCAGACACACCTCCAGAGCTCTGTATATGGCTGTCAGCCTCTTACATAACTCAGCCTAGTTTCTAACCAACTTACAGTAAACATCAGCCTAAAGAGGAGGGCAAACCCGGGGGAAAGGGCTCCACACCGAATATAAGCCTGTAATAAACGAGATAGTGGTGGAAAAGTCTACTACAGAGTCTTGTCTTTGGAGTTTAAAACAGTTTAATCAGTGAAAAGCCCCGTTTCCCTGCGTTTTTTGCACCAACAGGTTGTGTGCCTCAGTGACACGTGTGGCCAAACTTCTGTGCAGCCCCCTCCGCAGAAGTCCCCCCTTTTACCCCGGCCTTAAAACTCTGTCCTGGGGCTGACAGCTCCACGAAGTCCCCTTAAACTACCCCCAGACCCATGAACACTCCCGGGTAGTCAGTAACACCGCACGAAATCCCCGACAAACACAACTTCTGAGCGCTTTCCCTGCTGTTAGCATCCCCGACGTTAGCCTGCTAAGTTGGCGAAGTTAGTTGGGACTGGCCGCCGTAAAAGTGTTTTGTCTCGGTGGGAACGGCCCGGTTCGGTTCGGAAACGCGGTGGGTCGAGCCCCAGGGAAGTTGTTACCTGCCGGGCCCTCTGTAAGACATCAGCCAGGCCGTCTGACTTGAGCCCCGGCTGGTTCATCGAGGCCTGTCCCTGCACCAGCTCCGCCATCATAGCGCCACTAGCCGTTAGCCGTTAGCCGTTAGCCGGATTAGCCCGAGCTGCTAGCGCTGCTCAAGCCGCGCTCAGAGATAGGAGCCCGGACAGAGCACCACTCCGCGCCCGCCTGGAGGATGGAGGAGGCTCAGTCCTGGTTCAGTATGTGCATCACTTTATCCCAACTTGATTATATGTGTGAAAGTCTCACATGACATTTCAAACCTGAACAGACAAATAAAAACTGCCATTTGTTCATTTTGTCACAGAATCATGAGTAACCATATTGTTCATATTTTATTTGAAATTTAACAAAAACACATCTTTTTGAATGGTGTATATTCACAACAAACTGAACATATTTACTTGCTACAGTTTGAATGTAAATGTATTTTAATGTTATTTTAATAAAGTTCAGTGGATTTGAAACACTCAGATAAACCCTGGCTCGTCCGTACACAGTAAATGAACAGAGTGGAGCATCTTGTCTCCTGTCCCTATCTGCGCTGTCAGCTGTTTGCTCTGCTCTGTTTCCGCTTCCGCGTTCAGTCACGTGGTCCAGCAGCTCCACAGGTGGAGGCACGAGCTGAAGTTCACACTGTTCCCTTTAAACAACATTTTGGAAGCTGGAATAAAAGAGTTTTAAAGAGTTTAAAGAGACAGAGCGGGTTTATTAAAGCTGTTCTTCAGACTCTTCAGAGACTATGGTTTTTAAAATCAGTAAAATCACAGGTGAACCAAGAATCCCAGACAGAACTTCAGAACAAATGGGACGCAGAATCCCGTGAAGAGTCTGAGAGTCTGCTTTGACTGTTTCTGGATTCAAATAAACGGAGATGACCCTTTGTTTCTCTTGGATTTAATGAAAACAGTTTAATCCCTTAAAAAACAGACCTTACGCAGACTGTGAGATTTTAGATTTTAGACGAGAACCTCTATTCAGGAACAGAAAACCTTGGACAATCACATGCTCCAAAAAGGAGCGCTCCCATTGGTCGACACTTGTCACATGACGTTCCAGGAAGTTTAATAGCTGCAGATAAAGTGTATTTTCAGCTGAATATGTCTTTTAACGGAGAAACAGCTGAAAAAAGAAAAGCATCAACAGAGAAAAGGGAGACAACGTAAAACACAGATAAATACTGTCAATTCAATCACGTAATGTTTAACGAGGAGGAGATAATTGTCGTCCTGACGCTGAAGTCACAGCTAAGCTAACGCTAAACTCTAAACTTCAGTTTGGTCAAATGGATTAGTATTTTGTGGTTTTATTTTTTAATAAAAGAGAAGCAGGAGAGGTCTGTCTGCTGCTGTTAGAGTGAGATCACCAAAATAAATAAATAAAAATCAGGAAGTGGAGCTTTAACTCAGCCTATTCTAACATTTCTCCAGGTGTGTCCAACAGGTGATGTTATTGTTCTCATTCATCCAGGTCAGAGTTCACAAACCTTGTAAACACTTGGGTTTAAAGCTTTTCCTTTTCAAAGTGTGTTTTCTTCTGGATGCACCTAAAATCCAAAACTCTCAGTAAGTTCAAAAACAGGCTCCAGACCGAGGCACACGGATCGAAGACGGTCAAATTTAGATTAAAATATGACTAAATTAAAGCATGATCATTTTTAACATCATTTAGAGGAATCTTCAGTGTTTTTCAGAAACGGGGGAGGTCACATGACTCCTTCACCTGGAGGTCACATGACTCCTTCACCTGGAGGTCACATGACTCCTTCACCTGGAGGTCACATGACTTCTTCACCTGGAGGTCACATGACTCCTTCACCTGGAGGTCACATGACTCCTTCACCTGGAGGTCACATGACTTCTTCACCTGGAGGTCACATGACTCCTTCACTGGAGGTCACATGACTTCTACCTGGAGGTCACATGACTCCTTCACCTGGAGGTCACATGACTCCTTCACCTGGAGGTCACATGACTTCTTCACCTGGAGGTCACATGACTCCTTCACCTGGAGGTCACATGACTCCTTCACCTGGAGGTCACATGACTTCTTCACCTGGAGGTCACATGACTCCTTCACCTGGAGGTCACATGACTCCTTCACCTGCTTCAGTCATGTTCAGTCAAACAAGTTTTAAATAAATACAGACGTCCGCTTTGTTCAGAATCTGATGACCTTTGACCTCTGGGGTGACCTCAGCGACCCGCTCGGCCGGGCGGATTAAAGAACGGCGACGACTACAGCCCGCAAAGGTAGACACAGCGGACAGAACTAAAAAGACTAAGACATGAGAAAACACCAAGAAACAATAGATACTCTAAATGAGTCGCCTTCTGTATCACATCTGCCCCAGGATCACAAACGCTGCAGAAGAAGCATAATGGTGCGTTCAGGGGATCCTCGGGAACTCGTTTTTCTGAGTTGATAAATGCAGATGAATCCTGCTGGAGTCAGAACAGACTCTGAAACTCACCTGAGATTCTGTTGGTGTTATTTTCATCATCAACATGAAGCTATTATTTATTTGCGTCTGTATTTAGAGGTTTATGTTCACTTCTTATGTTTTGAATAGTCTTCCTTTTCTTGAAGCGCTGCTAATAACTGCTGCTGTGACTGGATTTAAACACAACATTAACACATTTATGACTCCATCTTCCTGTTGTTATGGTTTAGAATGTTCCTAACTCAGATACACAGAGTTTCTGAGACTCTGTTGGTTCCAAAAACAGTTCCAAATGTCTCCACCTTGGACCAGTCCCTCGGGGACAGGTTCAGGACAGTCTCAGACGGATCAAAATCAGATCAAAGTAAAACGTAATCTCAGAAACAAAGAGTCCATTTTACAGATGATTATTAACAAGAATGAAGGCTGGATTCACAGAAAGCCCTGATATTTGTCTGAGCTTCACAGAAATGTGTCTGAGCGGTGTCGAGGGTCTCTGTGGGGGACCCCAGACCCGAGGGGGAGGGGAGCCCAGTGGAGCGTTATTACAGCAGCAGCGGCGGCTCTAATGGACCGGATAATCCTCCGCTCTCACTCTTTCTGCTCCTATTGTCATCGATCAGTGATTATCACAGCCATCGATCGCTCCGTAATCATCAGCTCATCTCAGTCTGACTGGAATAAAGACCCCGGCCCGACCCGGTTCTCAGGAGCCGGGTCGAGGCAGGGGTCAGCGTTTGTTTTGGAACGGGACTTTCTCCACAAAGATCTGAATGAAGCGCCTGGTGTCGCTGATGGAAGCCACAGTCCTGTTCAGATCGATGCAAGATAATGTTTGTGGGAGTCCAGAGGCTTTTAATGAAAACAGAAACAGAGCGACACTGAATCGATCGAGTCTGAGCCACATCTTTCAGCCTTTCTCTAAAACTAACAGTGATTTATCAAAACTCTTTGAGAAATGCATAGTTTATTTTCAGAGGGTGGTTTGTCAGGTTTAGTCTCAAATGATGCTCTGATTGTTTCCAAAACACATCCAGATGAAAAAACAACAGGTTTCAGTTCTGATCCTGGATTTAATGGGACTCATCGATGGCGGAGGGTCCTTTTTAATCTCATTTTTACAAACAACATTCAATTAATAATAACAATAAAACATGGGAAAGCTCCTCCGTTTCTGAGCGCGCTCAGTCGGGATTTATTTGGAGCAGATTTTTGGTGAAACTTGGTTCTGTTCTTATTCCTGTCTTCTCTTAATCTGAGGAGTCTGGTCTGGTTCAGACCCAGGAGTCCCCCTGGTCCTGGTCTGGTCCAGGTCCTAGTCCTAGTCCTGGTCCTAGTCCTAGTCCTGGTCCTGGTCCTGGTCCTGGTCCTGGTCCTGGTCCTGGTCTGGTCCAGGTCCTAGTCCTAGTCCTAGTCCTAGTCCTGGTCCAGGTCCTAGTCCTAGTCCTAGTCCTGGTCCTGGTCCTGGTCCTGGTCTTGGTCCAGGTCCAGGTCCTGGTCCGGATCCTGGTCCGGTCTGGGGGGTGTTTGTGGCGGGGCTCGGTTGGAGGCAGATGAAGTGAGGAGATTGAAGAGTCGTGGCAGGGGCCTCATTTTCTCAGTGTGTTCTCAGTGTGTTCTCTGTGTGTTCTCAGTGTGTTCTCAGTGTGTTCTCAGTGTGTTCTCTGTGTGTTCTCAGTGTGTTCTCTGTGTGTTCTCAGTGTGTTCTCAGTGTGTTCTCTGTGTGTTCTCAGTGTGTTCTCAGTGTGTTCTCAGTGTGTTCTCAGTGTGTTCTCTGTGTGTTCTCAGTGTGTTCTCAGTGTGTTCTCAGTGTGTTCTCAGTGTGTTCTCAGTGTGTTCTCAGCAGGAGACAAAACACTGACAACTCGAGGGAAAATTGACCCGAGACTCGATAAATCTGAGTCAGACGCAGAGAAGAGTGGACCTTGTGCAAGAAAATCTGAGAGAGACCGGATTATTCATGAGATTATTCAGATTATGGAGGGTTTGGACCCGGTTTATGTTTAAATCAGAAATGTTTTCATGAAGAGAACTCCTCCGTTTCCTGATTCTGATTCCTTCTGTCAGATTTCTCTTTTCCTCAGAGTGTTTTTAGCGACGGCTGCTGCTTTTAGACGACTCATTACGGACCCCCCGCAGGAACAATTACCCTCCTCCTCGTCTTCCTCCGCTCCGGCTCAGACTCTCACTTTCACTCTGCTCTCTCTGTTTTTACACGAAATACTCCTGAAAACTTCACTTTTCAGTCAAACTCCAGAGAAACTCATGAATGTGTTTGTGCTGAAGCAGTTCATCTGAAGAAAGCCTTCATCTTTAACGACGAACAGAACCAGAAAAGTGTCTGCTCTGAGTATTTATATATATATATATATATATATATATAGTCCTGTTCTAGTCCAGTCTAGTCCTGTTCTAGTCCAGTCTAGTCCTGATTTAGTCCGTTCTTTGAGTTTGGACACAGTCAGAGGTGTCTTTTCTGCAGCGTGTCGTTCCGTCGTCGTGAGCCATATGTTCCTCGACAAAAGGCTCAGAACCGAGGCCGAGCCGTGAAAACATGAGCGTGGTGTTTGTGGAGAGAAAAGAGCAGCGAGTGTCAGACCCCGGATTAGAGCCGTCCACCTGCCGCCGGACCCCAGCCTCTGTTCCTCCACAACGAGCCCCTCACCAGCCGTTTATAAGCCTTTTAGGAGCCTTTTAGAGACGTTTAAAGAGATTTAGACGAGGACGGAACAGAAAAGAGGCACAAAGGGCTCAGACGAACGCCGCCGAGAGAAGTGTGAGGCCATTATTAACGGCTCTGAACACATCCAATAACAGCTGGAAACAATAGTCTTTTCATTAATAAGCAGAGATAAAGTCATGATGGTGTTTGAGTCTGATTCCACTGAGAGCCACACTGGATCAGACTGGACTATTACTAAAGAAAAAAGCACGTGGTGTTGGTTCAGAGACCGGACGAGTTTTTATAAAGCTACGAAACAGTAGGAGGACTTACCCACAATCCCCTTCACTGTCATGTTGCTCTTCCTTCTGTTTGGCTTCAGTGTGATGTGTTCAGGAGCGTCCTGACTCTGGACTCTGTTTATTATATGTTATATGTTTCTGTTTCTGTTACAGATTTCAGGGACAATTACGATGATTCTGTTTTTATGGTTCAAGCCTAAACTCACGTCTCTAAACCTTTATTTGACAGAAAGTGAGTTCCTTCAGCTCAGTTCAGTTCAGAGACAGGTCTGCGACGGTAAACCCTCCGAGAGCGAGGCTTTGTGAAGGAGCTGCAGGAGCCGGGAATAATTACCTTCAGAGAAACGAGACGTCAATTTACTTTTATTCAAACAAGGCACAAAGAGAAACGACAAACGGTGGCGTCAGAAAAACATGTTTGTGTCTGAAAAAAACATGTTTACAGCGAGGTCTGATCCAGAGAAAAGAACTAATAATGAGAATCAGACAAAGACGAAGCCGGAAAACAAAGGGTTTTATTGAAATGTTCAGCTGCAGCTCAGACAAAAGCCTCAGGTGTGGTTCAGCCACGACAAAAGAAAATGTCCGACGCAGAAGGAGCTGTCGATCAAAGCAGCAGTGGTTCAGGTTTAAATCCAGACTCAAAAGGTTCTGGAGCAGGACCCGACGTCCAACAGTGAGCCTTAAAGTCTCAAACTCAAGTTCATTCTGCGTTCATGTGTTCTGTCTCTAAGAGTTAACTCTGCGAAGCTGCTGGGATAGTCTCCAACTAATCACTTAGACTCTGTTTATGATGAGAATAATTATATATATCAGACTGTTTATAATCTGGAGCTGCTGTGACCTGTGACCTCCTGGAGCTGCTGTGACCTGTGACCTCCTGGAGCTGCTGTGACCTGTGACCTCCTGGAGCTGCTGTGACCCATCAGCTAAGGGTCAGAGTCAGGGTCAGGTCAGGGTCAGATCAGGGTCAGGGTCAGGTCAGATCAGGGTCAGATCAGTGTCAGATTAGGGTCAAAGGGCGAGTTCACAACAAAAACCACACGAGAGACTAAAGCCGTTCATTTCCTGAGTTCAGGTCCGAGTCGTCGAGTCCTGATGTTGAGGCCAGTGTCTCCGTCTCGTCAGGACTGTTCTGGGATCAGTTTGTCTCTTAACTCACTTTAACATTTTGTAAATTGATTTCAAATAATCCTCATTTCAAACCTGTGTAAACCTTTGACACAGATTGGACCAGTCTGTCCCATGAATCTCAGCTTTTTGTTGGAACATGAGATTTAAAGACTTTAGACACAAACAAGAACCATCAGCCGTTTCTTCTTCGTGAGCCATAAATATATCCATCTCCTACTGATGGGAGCTGAGTGAGGGGCTCTGACGGAGGGTTTGAGGAGTGAGGGGCTCTGACGGAGGGCTGAGTGAGGGGCTCTGACGGAGGGCTGAGTGAGGGGCTCTGACGGAGGGCTGAGTGAGGGGCTCTGACGGAGGGTTTGAGGAGTGAGGGGCTCTGACGGAGGGTTTGAGGAGGAGGGTGACGGAGGGGAGGAGGGTGAGGGGGGGTGGAGTGAGGGGCTCTGACGGAGGGTTTGAGGAGTGAGGGGCTCTGATGGAGGGCTGAGTGAGGGGCTCTGACGGAGGGCTGAGGAGTGAGGGGCTCTGACAGGTCGCTGTATTTAACTCGGTGGGGTTCGGACATTTAAACGCTGTCTTCTCTAAATGACACGGTAATGAATTCACGGCTACCTGCTCCATTAGCGCCGCTCCCACTGAGACGGGCTCCAGACAGCCTCTACTTACCTCTGCAGGTCTCACCTCCGCGGGGTCCACACAGAGAGGGGAGTGGTCTCCACCCACCGCCGGAGCTCCACGAATAACCTCCAGAGCAACACCAGACACACAGATCCTGAGGCTCGGAGCTCACGGAGAAAAGACTGGGTTTGGTTTGGTTTGAAAGAAGAGGTTTGTTCACACAATCAGGTCAGAGTCAAATAAAAACAGAGGAGTGCACTTGAGTCACAAATGTTCTGACTTGACTCTGAGAAAGACTGTAACTGGACCTGGACTTGAACCAGACTCAGACTGGACTTGGACTTGAACCAGACTCAGACTTCACTTGGACTTGAACCAGACTCAGACTTCACTTGGACTTGAACCAGACTCACTTGGACTTGAACCAGACTCAGACTTCACTTGGACTTGAACCAGACTCAGACTTCACTTGGACTTGAACCAGACTCAGACTTCACTTGGACTTGAACCAGACTCAGACTTCACTTGGACTTGAACCAGACTCAGACTTCACTTGGACTTGAACCAAAGACTCAGACTTCACTTGGACTTGAACCAGACTCACTTGGACTTGAACCAGACTCACTTGGACTTGAACCAGACTCACTTGGACTTGAACCAGACTCACTTGGACTTGAACCAGACTCACTTGGACTTGAGTCTCTGAAAAGACTTGATGTTTCTCCAAAGATTAAAAGAATATTATTAGAAACAGTTCATTTTCTTCAATAGTTTGACAGATTACACAGAGTTAAGTGTTACTCTCATGACGCTGCCTTCAAATGCTCTCTGTAAAACTCAGCGCTACAGGGCTTTACAACCAAAGAACAAACAGCACATTGAACATCACTGAAACCAAAGAATAGAAAAAATCATTAGGACAATACTTTTATGACTAAATATTCTATAAAAATACAAGGACTTGTCAGATTTAAAAGTTTAATTTGAACATATACTAACATATATAACATATAGGACTTGGACTTGACTTGGACTTGACTTGGACTTTAGGACAAAGACTTGAGATTTCCTTGTGACTGTAAACAGTGACTGATAAAAGCTCTGGCGCTCGGGTTGGATCCTCGGCTCAAACGTCTGTTATTCACAGAAATCTTTTACCTTCAAACTCGAGAAAAGACAAAGATATTAAAAAGTTAAAGACGGACTAATTGCTTTTAATGAAAAGTGAATGAAGCTTTAATCTGTGTTTTTTCTGTGGCTTTTGTCAGAAACAGAGTCCATTAAAGAGAAGAGGCCATTAGCATCAGCTCCATTAACCTGAAGGACGAGCGCGCACGAGGACGGGCGTGCACGTGTGTGTGGGCGTGCACGTGTGTGTGAGCGTGCACGAGGAGTTAATGGAGGATAATTACAGGTTGGATCAGAGGCTCTCCAGATGAAGAGCAGCTATATTTACATTAAAAACAGAAACAATCAGCACTAATTCATCCAAAGATTTAAACATGAAATCAAATATAATAGAAATAATCTCTCTTCTTCAGACGAGCCTGAGAAAGAACGAACGAAAGAACGAAAGAACGAACGAACGAACGAAAGAAAGAAAGAACGAAAGAAAGAACGAACGAACGAAAGAACGAAAGAAAGAACGAAAGAAAGAACGAAAGAAAGAACGAAAGAAAGAACGAACGAAAGAAAGAAAGAAAGAACGAACGAAAGAAAGAACGAAAGAACGAAAGAACGAAAGAACGAAAGAAAGAACGAACGAACGAAAGAAAGAAAGAAAGAAAGAAAGAAAGAAAGAACGAAAGAACGAACGAACGAAAGAAAGAAAGAACGAAAGAAAGAAAGAACGAAAGAACGAAAGAACGAAAGAAAGAACGAACGAACGAAAGAACGAAAGAAAGAAAGAAAGAAAGAAAGAAAGAAAGAACGAACGAAAGAAAGAACGAACGAACGAAAGAACGAAAGAAAGAACGAACGAACGAACGAAAGAAAGAAAGAAAGAACGAACGAACGAAAGAAAGAAAGAACGAAAGAATGAAAGAACGAAAGAAAGAACGAAAGAACGAAAGAAAGAAAGAACGAAAGAAAGAACGAAAGAAAGAACGAAAGAAAGAACGAAAGAACGAAAGAACGAAAGAACGAAAGAAAGAAAGAACGAAAGAACGAAAGAACGAAAGAAAGAACGAAAGAACGAACGAAAGAATGAAAGAACGAAAGAAAGAAAGAACGAAAGAAAGAAAGAACGAAAGAAAGAACGAAAGAAAGAACAAAAGAAAGAACGAAAGAAAGAACGAAAGAAAGAAAGAACGAAAGAAAGAAAGAACGAAAGAAAGAAAGAACGAAAGAAAGAACAAAAGAAAGAAAGAAAGAACGAAAGAAACAAAAGAAACTAAATAAAGAACGAAAAAGAGCTGAATGTGAACGAACGAAAGAACGAAAGAAAGAACGAAAGAAAGAACGAAAGAAAGAACGAACGAACGAAAGAAAGAAAGAACGAACGAAAGAAAGAACGAAAGAACGAAAGAACGAAAGAAAGAAAGAAAGAACGAAAGAAACGAAAGAACGAAAGAAAGAACGAAAAGAAAGAAAGAAAAAGAAAAAAAGAAACGAAAAAGAAAGAAAGAACAGAAAAGAAAGAAAGAACGAAAGAAAGAACGAACGAACAAAGAACGAAAGAAAGAAAGAAAAGAACAAAAAAAAAAGAAAAAGAAAGAAAGAAAGAAAGAACGAAAGAAAGAAAGAAAGAAAGAACGAAAAGAAAGAAAGAACGAAAGAAAGAACGAAAGAAAGAAAGAACGAAAAGAAAGTAAAAACTAAGAAAGAAAAGAAAGAAAGAAAAGAAAAGAAAGAACGAAAGAAACAAAAGAACGAAAGAAAGAAAGAAAGAAACGAAAGAAAGAAAGAAAGAAAGAAAGAACGAAAGAACGAAAGAAAGAAAGAAAGAAAGAACGAAAGAAAGAACGAACGAAAGAACGAAAGAAAGAACGAAAGAAAGAAAGAACGAAAGAACGAAAGAAAGAAAGAATGAAAGAACGAAAGAAAGAAAGAACGAAAGAAAGAAAGAACGAAAGAAAGAAAGAACGAAAGAAAGAAAGAACGAAAGAAAGAACGAACGAAAGAACGAACGAACGAACGAAAGAAAGAAAGAACGAAAGAAAGAAAGAACGAAAGAAAGAACGAAAGAAAGAACGAAAGAAAGAAAGAAAGAACGAAAGAAAGAACGAAAGAACGAAAGAAAGAACGAAAGAACGAAAGAAAGAACGAAAGAAAGAACGAAAGAAAGAACGAAAGAAAGAACGAACGAAAGAAAGAACGAAAGAACGAACGAAAGAACGAAAGAACGAAAGAACGAGCGAAAGAAAGAACGAAAGAACGAAAGAAAGAAAGAACGAACGAAAGAACGAAAGAAAGAACGAAAGAACGAAAGAAAGAAAGAAACGAAAGAACGAAAGAAAGAACGAAAGAAAGAACGAAAGAAACGAAAGAACGAAAAGAACGAAAGAAAGAAAGAAAGAACGAAAGAAACGAAAGAAAAGAAAGAAAGAAAGAACGAAACAAAGAAAGAAAGAAAGAACGAAAGAAAGAAAGAACGAAAGAAAGAAAGAACGAAAGAAAGAACGAAAGAAAGAACAAAAGAAAGAACGAAAGAAAGAACGAAAGAATGAAAGAACGAAAGAAAGAAAGAACGAAAGAAAGAAAGAACGAAAGAAAGAACAAAAGAAAGAAAGAAAGAACGAAAGAAACAAAAGAAACTAAATAAAGAACGAAAAAGAGCTGAATGTGAAGGTGGCTCAGATCCCATCAGGACTGTTTAGGAGCAAACAGGTCAAATCCAGACCAGACCCAGACCCAGCAGGGGACCAGGTGGGACCAGGTGGGACCAGGTGGGACAAGGTGGGACCAGGTGGGACAAGGTGGGACCAGGTGGGACCAGGTGGGACCAGGTGGGACCAGGTGGGACAAGGTGGGACAAGGTGGGACAAGGTGGGACAAGGTGGGACCAGGTGGGACCAGGTGGGACCAGGTGGGACAAGGTGGGACCAGGTGGGACCAGGTGGGACAAGGTGGGACCAGGTGGGACCAGGTGGGACAAGGTGGGACCAGGTGGGACAAGGTGGGACCAGGTGGGACCAGGTGGGACCAGGTGGGACATCTACTGACTGTGTATGAATCACATGAGTCCCTGGTTCAGGAGAAGGTCCTGAACCGGTCTCACCTCTGACCTTTTTTATCCGAGTTTTCCGTGTTTGGTTTAAAGAAGTTTTCGAGGACGAGACGACGTTCAGTTTGGTTTTATTCTAAAGCTTCTGCTCAGAGTCTGTTCCTGTGAATATGAAGAACCTGACGCTTCTCTTCATTGGTTTTATTGTCATGATAATCACACAAACTGCAGATATGACCACGGTCCTCATTTAAATATGAGTTTAGTGAAAAGAATGAACGATAAAGAACAGAAGAGGATGGATGGTTTTAAAAGCTCACTGGTTGTGTTTTCGAGCTCGTGTGAAGGACGCTCCTGACGCTCCTCGTCCTTGGAGCTAATTGTGCTTTAAATAAAGACTGCTGCTGATTGAGCTTCATTAGAGACAAACAAACTGAGAGCGGCTCGTCCTTGTGGCAGGTGGAAAAAAACACGCTTTGTCTCCTTTCAAACACGCTCCGTCACGTAACGCTGGATTCCATTAGAGTCTCAGACCGGACTCAACCTGGATCTGAAAACAATACATTATATGTTTTATTATATAAACACAGAGATTCCTGTCTAAACCTGGTTTAGACCTGGTTTAGACCTGGTCTTATCTGGTCTAGTCAGAGGTCACATGACCAAACAGAGATCATGTTGATGACAGTGTGGTTCAGACGGACGCTCTGATTGGCCGAGACTCTTACAGTAAATTAGTCTGAAGACGTTTCTCAGTGAAACACTGGAGCAGTCCATGACCATATTTACTGTTTCATTTAGTTTTTCAGTGAATCTCCTAAAGTTTATTGTAACAGAATCATTAAGATCTAGTCTTTATAATGAAGGATTTTAATAGATGAGAATGATCAGTCCACAGCAGGATTTTGTCCAATCACAGCTCACTTCAGGTAAAAAGGAGCGCTCCCATTGGTCGACACTGATGTCAACAACGAAGGAACAAGGAAATAAACCAAGGAAATGGGTTATTCTGTTGAAAATATGTCTTATTTTACAGAGAAACAGCTCAAAAAAGATAAAAATAGAGAAACAGCAGCAAATGAAACATAGATAAATGTTGCTTCAGTGTTTAATGAGACAGAGATAATTCCAGGATCAGTACAGAATACAACGAGAAACTACAAAGAGAAACGTTTCAGATCAAATCTAAACTTCTATTGAATGTAACGTATTAATATTTTGTGGAGCTTTTCCTGTGATTTTACTGCAGTGTTTCTGGTTCTGGATCCGTTCAGACTGGCTTCAGAAACACGGACAGGTCAGAGGTCGCCGCCGGAGGTCGCCGCCGGAGGTCGATGTCGGAGGTCGTTGTCGGAGGTCGTTGTCGGAGGTCGTTGTCGGAGGTCGCTGTCGGAGGTCGCCGCCGGAGGTCGATGTCGGAGGTCGATGTCGGAGGTCGTTGTCGGAGGTCGCTGTCGGAGGTCGCCGCCGGAGGTCGATGTCGGAGGTCGATGTCGGAGGTCGATGTCGGAGGTCGCCGTCGGAGGTCGATGTCGGAGGTCGATGTCGAGGTCGGGGAGGTCGATGTGGAGGTCGCCGTGGAGGTCGGTGGGTGCCGGAGGCGCCGGGAGGTCGCGGAGGTCGGTCGGGTCGTTGTCGAGGTGGGGAGGTCGATGTCGGAGGTCGTTGTCGGAGGTCGATGTCGGAGGTCGTTGTCGGAGGTCGATGTCGGAGGTCGATGTCGGAGGTCGTTGTCGGAGGTCGTTGTCGGAGGTCGATGTCGGAGGTCGATGTCGGAGGTCGTTGTCGGAGGTCGCCGTCGGAGGTCGCCGTCGGAGGTCGCCGTCGGAGGTCGATGTCGGAGGTCGCTGTCGGACTCATGAATGAGTCTCAGTAATAACCTCAGACCGAGCCAAGGCCAGCACCTGTTCCCCTCCAGACCCTTTACAGCCCAAAAACCAGCACTGACCTCCCCAAAAACACACACCTGAACACACACCTGGACACACACCTGGACAAACACAGGTAACACACACACACACACACACACACACAGGTAACACACACCTGAACACACACCTGAACACACAGAGCGAGCCCAGGCTCCAGCTGAGACTCTCACCGAGTCTTTATCAAACATCGATCGTCCGTCTCTGCAGCTGCTTCTGTTTGACCTTTACTTTTACTGAGGTCTGTCCCTGTTTATGAACCAGACCCATAACTAGACTAAACCAGGACTAGACCAGGTCTGGACCTGGTCTAGTCCTGGTCTAGACCTGGTTTAGTCCTGGTTTAGACCTGGTCTAGACTAGGGCTGAAACATCTAATTGGAATAAATGATTATAATCAATTATTAAAATAATGGTCAACTAATCTAATGGATTAACATTTTGAGGTATTTTATTAAAAACAGCAGTAAATTCACAGAAACAGATGAATCCTTGTGTCTCTATTTTCAGATGGTGCTTCATTTGCTTCAGAGTTTGTAAAAACATGTGATTTTTTGTTGTATTACAATAAAACACTGAGTTCTCCAGGTTCACACACATTTACACACACTTCACTATTGATTATTAATCAATTCATTGAACAAATAATGGTCAGATTAATTGATTAAATTAATAATTGTTAGTTGCAGCCTTTGTTTCGACCTGTTTTTTGGGGGATCTACAACAGTTCTAATAATCTGTTTAAAAATATGAAATCAGGACTGTTTCAGGAAGAGTCGCTCTCAAAACAAGCTGCAAGAAGATCTTCACCAGATTCTTGTTTTCTTCATTTTTTTTCTTCATTAGAATTGAATTCAGTTTAAAGTGAAAAAAACTTTGTAAAAACTGTGAGGCTTTTCCATTTATTTTGGGAATGTTCTGTTATTTTAAGTTTTGGAGGAGTACCTCATGGTTCAGTGGTTTTCACAAAGACCTCAATAAAACACTCTTAAAGACTGAAAAAAACTCCATCTTTTTAAACGAGTCTCGGGTCCTCTGTTGGATTATTGTGGATTTTCACTGATTATTATTACTTTTTGTGTTGTATCAGGGCTCGGCGCCGCTCGATGTTTGTGTTGAATTGTTAATTTTTGTTTTTGGTTATTAATAAAAATTAAGACAAAAAGACCTGGTTTAGTCTCATAAAAATACAATAAGACATTTATATTAGAACAAATATAATCAAATGATATTAATCTGAAAATCTGGACCTGCTTGTGGTTATTGAGACGGGTCAGAAACTGCTGTGTGTGAACAGCGCCACCTGCAGGACACACACCACACTACACCTGGACCTGTTCATGTGGAAAAGAGGATCCTGTGCTTTTATGGGATTTTGGGAATGGGAAGGTTTTGTTCTTGTGTCTATTTTCACTTATTTTAAACCTAACAGAGGTTTACTGTAGATTATTCACGCTCTTCGCTTTAATTACAATTTAAATGTTTTTAATGAATCTTTCTCTTTCATTTTAAAATCGAGATGAATAGAAACAGTTCCAGTCTGAGTCACTAGAGGGAGACAGAGTTTTACAGTATTTTACAGTTTAACTCAGACTTGATCCTGGTCCAGGTACTGGTCCAGGTCCTGGTTCTGGTCCTGGTTTTCTTTTTTGTCTGCGGCTCTAAAAAACATAAGATTAATCTGAATTATTGAGTAAAGAAAAAGTAAAAGTCCTTTACAACAGATCGTTTCAGACAGAGACACGAGTCTCACCTGTGTCTCACCTGTGTCTCACCTGTGTCTCACCTGTGTCTCACCTGTGTCTCACCAGTCTCTCACCAGTCTCTCACCTGTGTCTCACCTGTCTCTCACCTGTCTCTCACCTGTCTCTCACCTGTCTCTCACCAGTCTCTCACCAGTCTCTCACCAGTCTCTCACCTGTGTCTCACCTGTGTCTCACCTGTCTCTCACCTGTGTCTCACCAGTCTCTCACCAGTGTCTCACCTGTGTCTCACCTGTCTCTCACCTGTCTCTCACCTGTCTCTCACCTGTGTCTCACCTGTCTCTCACCTGTCTCTCACCAGTCTCTCACCTGTGTCTCACCTGTGTCTCACCTGTCTCTCACCTGTCTCTCACCTGTCTCTCACCTGTCTCTCACCAGTCTCTCACCAGTCTCTCACCTGTGTCTCACCTGTGTCTCACCAGTCTCTCACCTGTGTCTCACCTGTGTCTCACCAGTCTCTCACCAGTCTCTCACCTGTGTCTCACCTGTGTCTCACCAGTCTCTCACCTGTCTCTCACCTGTCTCTCACCTGTCTCTCACCAGTGTCTCACCTGTGTCTCACCTGTCTCTCACCTGTCTCTCACCTGTGTCTCACCTGTGTCTCACCTGTCTCTCACCTGTCTCTCACCTGTCTCTCACTTGTCTCTCACCTGTCTCTCACCTGTGTCTCACCTGTCTCTCACCTGTCTCTCACCTGTCTCTCACCTGTGTCTCACCTGTGTCTCACCAGTCTCTCACCTGTGTCTCACCTGTGTCTCACCAGTCTCTCACCAGTCTCTCACCTGTGTCTCACCTGTGTCTCACCTGTCTCTCACCTGTCTCTCACCAGTCTCTCACCAGTCTCTCACCTGTCTCTCACCTGTGTCTCACCAGTCTCACCTGTGTCTCACCAGTCTCTCACCTGTGTCTCACCTGTGTCTCACCAGTCTCTCACCTGTGTCTCACCTGTGTCTCACCAGTCTCTCACCTGTGTCTCACCAGTCTCTCACCTGTGTCTCACCTGTCTCTCACCTGTCTCTCACCTGTGTCTCACCTGTGTCTCACCTGTGTCTCACCTGTGTCTCACCAGTCTCTCACCTGTGTCTCACCTGTGTCTCACCTGTGTCTCACCTGTGTCTCACCAGTCTCTCACCTGTCTCTCACCTGTCTCTCACCTGTCTCTCACCTGTCTCTCACCTGTGTCTCACCTGTCTCTCACTTGTCTCTCACTTGTCTCTCACTTGTCTCTCACCTGTGTCTCACCAGTCTCTCACCTGTCTCTCACCTGTCTCTCACCTGTGTCTCACCTGTGTCTCACCTGTGTCTCACCAGTCTCTCACCTGTGTCTCACCTGTGTCTCACCAGTCTCTCACCTGTGTCTCACCTGTGTCTCACCAGTCTCTCACCTGTGTCTCACCAGTCTCTCACCTGTCTCTCACCTGTCTCTCACCTGTCTCTCACCTGTCTCTCACCTGTGTCTCACCTGTCTCTCACCTGTCTCTCACCAGTCTCTCACCAGTCTCTCACCTGTGTCTCACCTGTGTCTCACCAGTCTCTCACCTGTGTCTCACCTGTGTCTCACCAGTCTCTCACCTGTGTCTCACCTGTGTCTCACCTGTCTCTCACCTGTCTCTCACCTGTCTCTCACCTGTGTCTCACCTGTGTCTCACCTGTCTCTCACTTGTCTCTCACCTGTCTCTCACCTGTGTCTCACCTGTCTCTCACCTGTCTCTCACCTGTGTCTCACCTGTGTCTCACCTGTCTCTCACCAGTGTCTCACCTGTGTCTCACCAGTCTCTCACCTGTGTCTCACCTGTCTCTCACCTGTCTCTCACCTGTGTCTCACCAGTCTCTCACCTGTGTCTCACCAGTCTCTCACCTGTCTCTCACCTGTCTCTCACCTGTCTCTCACCTGTCTCTCACCTGTGTCTCACCTGTGTCTCACCAGTCTCTCACCTGTGTCTCACCTGTGTCTCACCAGTCTCTCACCAGTCTCTCACCAGTCTCTCACCTGAGTCTCACCAGTCTCTCACCTGTGTCTCACCTGTGTCTCACCAGTCTCTCACCTGTCTCTCACCTGTGTCTCACCTGTGTCTCACCTGTCTCTCACCTGTCTCTCACCTGTGTCTCACCTGTGTCTCACCTGTGTTTCACCTGTGTCTCACCAGTCTCTCACCTGTGTCTCACCTGTGTCTCACCAGTCTCTCACCTGTGTCTCACCAGTCTCTCACCTGTGTCTCACCAGTCTCTCACCTGTGTCTCACCAGTCTCTCACCAGTGTCTCACCTGTCTCTCACCTGTCTCTCACCTGTCTCTCACCTGTGTCTCACCTGTCTCTCACCTGTGTCTCACCTGTCTCTCACTTGTCTCTCACTTGTCTCTCACCTGTGTCTCACCAGTCTCTCACCTGTCTCTCACCTGTCTCTCACCTGTGTCTCACCTGTGTCTCACCTGTGTCTCACCAGTCTCTCACCTGTGTCTCACCTGTGTCTCACCAGTCTCTCACCTGTGTCTCACCAGTCTCTCACCTGTGTCTCACCTGTGTCTCACCAGTCTCTCACCTGTGTCTCACCTGTCTCTCACCTGTGTCTCACCTGTCTCTCACCTGTCTCTCACCTGTGTCTCACCTGTCTCTCACCTGTCTCTCACCTGTGTCTCACCTGTGTCTCACCTGTGTCTCACCAGTCTCTCACCTGTGTCTCACCTGTGTCTCACCAGTCTCTCACCTGTGTCTCACCAGTCTCTCACCTGTGTCTCACCTGTGTCTCACCTGTGTCTCACTTGTCTCTCACTTGTCTCTCACCTGTGTCTCTCACCTGTCTCTCACCTGTCTCTCACCTGTCTCTCACCTGTCTCTCACCTGTGTCTCACCTGTGTCTCACCTGTCTCTCACCTGTGTCTCACCAGTCTCTCACCTGTGTCTCACCTGTGTCTCACCTGTGTCTCACTTGTCTCTCACTTGTCTCTCACCTGTGTCTCACCAGTCTCTCACCTGTCTCTCACCTGTCTCTCACCTGTCTCTCACCTGTCTCTCACCTGTGTCTCACCTGTCTCTCACCTGTGTCTCACCTGTGTCTCACCTGTCTCTCACCTGTGTCTCACCAGTCTCTCACCTGTGTCTCACCTGTGTCTCACCAGTCTCTCACCTGTGTCTCACCAGTCTCTCACCTGTGTCTCACCTGTGTCTCACCTGTGTCTCACCTGTGTCTCACCTGTCTCTCACCTGTCTCTCACCTGTGTCTCACCTGTCTCTCACCTGTGTCTCACCTGTCTCTCACCTGTGTCTCACCTGTCTCTCACCTGTCTCTCACCTGTGTCTCACCTGTGTCTCACCTGTCTCTCACCTGTCTCTCACCTGTCTCTCACCTGTCTCTCACCTGTCTCTCACCTGTCTCTCACCTGTGTCTCACCTGTAGTCGGAGGAAGTGGCTGCGAGTCTTACAGTGTTCGACTCGAGCAGATGTTTCACTGAAGAAGAACGTCTGACACAGACGACACAGGAAACCGCTCACAGGAACAACACAACTACTTCCTGTTGGAGACAAACCTTATTAAAACCTATGGTCCGACAGAGGGCCTCAACCGGGTCCGGACCCGGTCCGACCGAGGGCCTCAACCGGGTCCGGACCCGGTCCGACCGAGGGCCTCAACCGGGTCCGGACCCGGTCCGACCGAGGGCCTCAACCGGGTCCGGACCCGGACCGACCGAGGGCCTCAACCGGGTCCGGACCCGGTCACGTACCGTACACAGTGTTGGGGTTGAACTCCTCGAGCGTCTCGTTCTCTGATTCCGTCTGAAAAATAAAACACTTTGAACAAAGATCTTTTCTTCTGTTTGTTCAGAGTCTTCAGTCTCACTCTCACCTCAGTCGGCTCCTTTCCTGCTTCCTCAGACACGTCCAGCTCCACTGCTTCCTCCTCTCCTTCCTTTTTGTCTCCTTCCTTTTTGTCTCCTTCCTTCTCTCCTCGCTGTAGCTCTTTGCTTCCTCTTGTTTTGTCTCTCATTCCCTCTCTGTCTCCCTCCTCGTCTCCTCTGTCCTCATCCCTTTTCTCTTTGGACTCCCTCGTCCGTTCCTCGTCTCCTCTCGGTGCCTCCTTCCCTTCCTCCTCGTCTCCTCTCGGTGCCTCCTTCCCTTCCTCCTCGTCTCCTCTCGGTGCTTCCTTCCCTTCCTCCTCGTCTCCTCTCGGTGCCTCCTTCCCTTCCTCCTCGTCTCCTCTCGGTGCCTCCTTCCCTTCCTCCTCGTCTCCTCTCGGTGCCTCCTTCCCTTCCTCCTCGTCTCCTCTCGGTGCTTCCTTCCCTTCCTCCTCGTCTCCTTCGAAGCAGCCGATAGCGTCCACTGTGATCATCTCTTCGTCCTGAGCCTTTTCTAAAAGAACCTGGAGAATAAAACTATAGCTTTAAGGAAAGAGGACCTTAGAAAGTCTAAGGTCCTCTTTCCTTTCCTTAAAGCTATAATCACTCAAATATTTCTAAAAACACATTTTATCAGTTTCCCTCAAAAAGAACCAAAAGCATTTTTTAGATTCAAACTGAACCAAACCATTTTACTTTCATGTTTTTGTGAATGAACGCTTCAGTTTCCCAGTTTTAGTCCCAGACCTGCTGCTTGTGCTCCAGACTCTTCATGTGCTCCACGAACTTCCGAGGCGTCCTGAAGTGTCTCTTACAGACGAAACAGAACGGACGGGACTGTTTCTTACAGACCTGAGACAAACACAGACATCAGCACTTTTTACTTAACATTCTTCCTTTGTTCTCAGACGAACCTCTCCTGCTTCTCTTTTATTAAAAAATAAAACTCCAAAACACTAATCCATTTGACCAAACTGAAGTTTAGAGTTTAGCGTTAGCTTAGCTGTGACTTCAGCGTCAGGACGACAATTATCTCCTCCTCGTTAAACATTACGTGATTGAATTGACAGTATTTATCTGTGTTTTACGTTGTCTCCCTTTTCTCTGTTGATGCTTTTCTTTTTTCAGCTGTTTCTCTGTTAAAAGACATATTCAGCTGAAAATACACTTTATCTGCAGCTATTAAACTTCCTGGAACGTCATGTGACAAGTGTCGACCAATGGGAGCGCTCCTTTTTGGAGCATGTGATTGTCCAAGGTTTTCTGTTCCTGAATAGAGGTTCTCATCTGTTACAATCCCTCAGAATAAACAGTAGATGGATCAGGTTCAGTCTGTTTGGGTTTGTCTAGTGTTTTGTCAGGTGTGGACTGGTCTCTGGACAGTCTCAGTCCTGACCTTATGCTCCGGAGTCCGTCGGTGAAGGATAACGTCTCCAGTGAAGTGGGTCTGACACACGTCACACCAGCGCTGAGGCAGGCTGCGGCGCCACCTACAGGACACAACGGGTTCAACACAGAGCGATGTGGTTCATCTGTCACTTCAAACACACTCGTACCTGCAGCTGTGTCCAGTGAAGGTTACACCTGAACACCTCTTTTTATAGTATTTAACTCAAGGCTGATAAAGTCATTCTGAGACAATACTTTTTTAAAATATAAAATACTATGATTTTTTTCCTGATGTGAACAAATATTACTTTTGATCCTTTGATGCCATTTCTGAATGGAGTCCCAGTCCAGGTCCAGTCTGGTCCTGAACCGGATTTACCTGGTCTGAGTGTCTGAGGCTGAGCTGATGCAGTGTGTGAGCTGCTGCAGTCTCCTCAGGTGATCTGCTCCGGACATGTGCTGCTGGAACACCTGCACACAGGAGAGACATTTACACTGCAGGCTACAGCTGCAACAACCATCACGGTCACTGGATTATCTGATGATTACACAGCCCACTGACCAATCAGGAGCGAGCAATGAGCTGCAGGTGTGACAGAGACAGGGCTCAAGTGAAGGTTACCTGAGCAGACTCACCTGAGCAGACTCACCTGAGCAGACTCACCTGAGCAGACTCACCTGAGCAGACTCACCTGAGCAGACTCACCTGAGCAGAGGGGCAGGTGCAGTCACAGACGCAGCAGTGCAGTCTCTCAGTTGAGTCTTTGTCTCCAAACTCTCTGCTCTCACTGCTCCTTTGGATCGTCACCTTCAGAGAACCAGCCGCCGGCAACTGGACAGGACCGGGACAGGACCGGGACAGGATCGAGTCATAACCTCAGTCCCTACGTCCTAGGGGTAGTCCCAACCCTAGTCCCAACCCTAGTCTGTAACCCCTAGTTCAGGGGTGGGCAAACTTTTTGACTCAAGGGCCACAATGTGTTTTAAACTCTGACAGACGGGCCGGACCACTAAACTATTATTATTATTAAATAACTATTATTACTAGTATTAATTACATTAGAAAACCTGTACCGTTTCTTGCACAGACTGGTTAGTGAAATGTTTGGTGGAAAAGTGGAGGCTGATATTATGTTCTTTGAAACCTGCAACAGTTTCTTGGTAAATAAGACATAGCTACTGACTGGACTTCAGTCAATAATCTCTGTCCACATTAAAAACTGGTGTGAATGGAAGTTTTCTGTTTGTAGAGATGATGGTAGCTTTAGCAAAAGCACAAGGCATTGAAGGAAAATGGCCAAATATGTGCTGTACTTTGTAAATGCTTGGCGGGCCGCATCACACAGCTCAACGGGCCGCATGTGGCCCCCGGGCCTTAGTTTGCCCACCACTGCTCTAGCCCCTAACCCCTAGCCCATAACCTCTAACCCCTAGCCCATAACCTCTAACCTCTAGCCCCTAACCTCTAGCCCCTAACCCATAACCTCTAGCCCCTAGCCCATAACCTCTAGCCCCTAGCCCATAACCTCTAGCCCCTAGCCCATAACCTCTAACCCCTAGCCCATAACCTCTAACCCCTAGCCCATAACCTCTAACCCCTAGCCCATAACCTCTAACCTCTAGCCCCTAACCTCTAGCCCCTAACCTCTAGCCCCTAACCTCTAACTCCTAGCCCATAACCTCTAACCCCTAGCCCATAACCTCTAACCTCTAGCCCCTAACCTCTAGCCCCTAACCTCTAGCCCCTAACCCATAACCTCTAGCTCCTAGCCCATAACCTCTAACCTCTAGCCCCTAACCTCTAGCCCCTAACCCATAACCTCTAGCTCCTAACCCCTAACCTCTAGCCCCTAGCCCATAACCTCTAACCCCTAGCCCATAACCTCTAACCCCTAGCCCATAACCTCTAACCCCTAGCCCCTAACCTCTAGCTCCTAACCCCTAGCCCCTAACCTCTAGCCCCTAACCTGTTTCTGTCTCAGAAGCGTCTGGATGAGGCTCAGGTTCAGATAAAGTCACTGATTTTACTCAGAAACACTTTATTAATACTTTACTCTAAATAAAGCTCTGACTCGTTTCATTCAAACCTGTTGTGTTCAGTTAAAGATAATTCACAAAGCATCATGGTCTGTTCTGAGTCATGTGACCATCGCTGCTCCCTACGTCTCTAACCTTCAGACTCGCTCCAGAGGGTTACTGGGGGCTCAGACACAGTGCCTCTGTTTCTACATAAACGTGTAGAAGTACCTCTGTTGCTCTGCTGTCCTCACTGCTCTCTAGCGCCTCCCTCTGGGCTCCATCTGCAGCTGAAACACAAGTCACATGACCACACCTTTAACACCCCCAAAGGTCTCAGGGCGTTCATATAAACTCAGACAGATAAGAGAACTGTGTTTGTGTAGTGACCCCAGGATATTTCTGTCTGGACTTTAATCCAGAGGTTTCTTGGAGGAATCTTGGTCTTCGCTTCTTTGTAAAAGATTATTAATTAGATTAGATTATTCATTTACTGTTATTTTGTTCGGTTTAATTTGTTTGTGGTTTAATTTATCAGAAAAACTGAGTTAAGTTTGGAACAGAAGCTGCAGAGGAAGTAGTCTTTCAAAAAAACACATGGACAATAACAACAGTATAATAAGAAGTGACGGCATTTACCTTCTGCAGAGCTCCTGTCACTTCCTGTTTGGTCACATGACTCAGGGGGTGCGTCTCTATTGGTCAGAGCGTCCTCAGATCTATGCGACACAAACACATTCTCAGAAAAAAGCTTTGACACATAAATGAGTGTCTGAAGAAGACTCCTCACAGACTCATCCTGCTCCTCTTCGGCTCCATTCCGTCTCCTCTTTCCTCTTCTTCTTCTGTGGTTCTGATGGAGCTACTTCCTGTCACTGGCCCCGCCCACTTCCTGCCGCTCACCTGAGCCACAGACCCGAGCTGCTGCTGCTGCTGCTGCTGCTGCTGCTGCTGCTGCTGCTGCGGAGAGGGATGAGGTCGCCTCTGAGCCGGGAATCGAACCCACGTCACGCTGTTACCTCCCACAGGTAAGAAACACCTGGAGAGAGAGACAGGTAAGAAACAGCCATTCAAAACCATCCAAAACAACTAAAACCTGGGCAAAACCAACTGTCTGTTCACAACCAACTAAAACCTGTTCAAATCCAACTTAAACCTGTTCAAAACCATCCAAAACCTGTTCAAAACCAACTAAAACCTGTTCAAAACCAACTAAAACCTGGGCAAAACCAACTAATGTCTGTTCACAACCAACTAAAACCTGTTCAAATTCAACTTAAACCTGTTCAAACCATCCAAAACCTGTTCAGAACCATCTAAAACCTGTTCACAACCAACTAAAACCTGTTCAAATCCAACTTAAACCTGGTCACAATCATCTAAAACCTGTTCAGAACCATCTAAAACCTGTTCAGAACCATCTAAAACCTGTTCAGAACCATCTAAAACATGTTCAGAACCATCTAAAACATGTTCAGAACCATCTAAAACATGTTCAGAACCATGTAAAACATGTTCAGAACCATCTAAAACATGTTCAGAACCATTAACCTTTCATGTGTAAAACATGTTCAGAACCATCTAAAACCTGTTCAGAACCATCTAAAACATGTTCAGAACCATCTAAAACATGTTCAGAACCATCTAAAACATGTTCAGAACCATCTAAAACATGTTCAGAACCATCTAAAACATGTTCAGATCCAGTGAATAGTGTGAACATGTGTAATTTTGGTCTTTCTGATCAGATCTGTGAGGATGAGCTGGTACCTGTCGGTTCGTCGCTGCTGCTGTTTGACCATAACGAAGATCAGCTCTGCGATGGAAAGCAGCACACGATGGAAAAGTTATTTTAGACCAAGACAATCTGAAAGTCCACAGCAAAGAATTAGATTTGGTTGAAAACAGAAAACACATGAAAAACCTACTTCAATAGTATCAGCTTTATTTCAGTTCTTATTAGTTCTTGCCTTATTAAATCTAACTTTTATATCGTGTAATATTTACATTTTAAATACATACCTGTGTAAAACAAGTCAAATTACATAAAAACAACCTAAACACCAAATTACCTCTTATAATGCTCTTCTCTGATTAATATGGGTTATAATTTACACTTTTAAAATAGACAAATCTAAATTAAAACACGTCTGATTAACATACTCAGAAACGAATCCCTTTCATTTGTTAAATTATGAAAAAGAAATCCCATCTTTGACTAAAGCTAACTTCATTGAATTTGTATCGATTTTTAGCGCTTCGTCTTTAAAGCAAAGCCATAAAATGTTTTTTGTTTTTTTACCAAAACTAACCATAAATGACAAAACACTATTTTGAAAGTTTTTTTTCAACAAAGAGGCTTTCATTTTTAAAAAGTAATATAGTTTGGATTGTATAATGTGTTAATGAGAAGTCGCATTTACAACTTTTTGCCTAACATTAGCCAAATAAAGCGTCTTTTTAAAGCATTAGTTCGGTTTTAACTTGTCGCAGCACCTAATCAAAAATAACTACGAATAAACGATAAGAAAATACATATGCTTTAATCGTTAAAGGCGTTTCATGGCTTACCTCGTTCAAAAGCTAACGCTAAAGCTAATGCTAACCGCCGCTGAACCTGTTTAAGTGCGTTAGCGCCACCTGCTGAGCTGGAGTATGGACATAAATAAACCACGAAAGACTGGTAATAAAGGTTGGAAATAAAATAAAATAAAACTCATCAGAGGCTTGTTTTAGTCCTGCTTTAGTCCAGTTTTAGCCCTGGTTTAGCCCTGTAGCTGTGGCAGGTGAACGGCAGAGGAAGTGGACCGCTTGTCTCGGAGCAGTTTCCGGTCGGACGCAGCTAAAGGAGCACCGTTGCCAAGGGAACATCAGAAGGCTGACGAAGCTAACGGATGCTAACGAGGAACAGAGGCGCAGAATAAATGAAGAGAGCATTACCGACTTTTATGGACGTAAAACCTCAGGCGCAGCGAGAGTGAAAATTAGCTTTTTTTTTAAAGAAGAAAATAAATGTTAACGGAAGAACAGACCCGAAGTGAAGCTAACTGAAGCTAACGGAGGCTAACAGTCAGAGCCACAGCTGCAGCGATAAACGGTTTATTGTGGTTCCGCTGGACTCAGCACATTTACGGCCTGAACCAGGACCAAACCAGGACTAAACCAGGACTAAACCAGGACTGGGTCTGCAGGCAGTGGGGTCCTGGTTTACATCAGGTGAGTCTGGACTTAGTATCTGTTTCCATCAGACTTTAAAAACAGAAAATATTATCGTCTGGACTGTTTTACCAACCTGGCCACAACAAAAAATAAACTATTATTATTATTAAAACTATCTTTAAATTTAAATAGACTATGCATATGTACAATATATGGCTATGAATAAATAGTAAAAAAGGGTAAGTTGCAGATTGTGTAATAGTTATTGCACATTACAAATATCGCACAAGTGAAAAAGAGTTAGATATAAGTGTCATTGTGAAGTCTGACAGCAGCAGGAAGCAAAGACTTGCGCTATCTCCTTAGTTATATTTTACACTATTTAAAACTTTATTTCTATTTTGTTTTTTATGACATTTACTATTTCTTACTGAGAATATAATAAAAGATTTGAATCGTTCATATTCAACTAAAACCTGGTCTATTTAGGTTGGATCATGTCTGACTCCGCCCTCATTCTGCTGCTGTCATGGCGACCCCTGACCCCTCTGCGGTGACCCCTGACCCCCCGCGGCGCCCCCCTCTGGCGGAGAAAGCCCTGAGCGAGGCCTTTGCGGCTCTTCGTTACCGGGACACGTCGGCGCTGATCTGGAAACAGCAGCAGCTCCAGGCCACGCCCCCTCAGACCTACCTGCACCGGAGCCAGTCCACCTGGTACAGTAACCGCGGCAACCAGCCCGTCCTGGTCCGGGACCGCAGAGTCCTGAGAGACCAGCGAATCCTGAGGCCGCAGACCGAGTCCAGGATCTGCTCGGTGCAGTAAAGACCATGTGAAACCGGGACTGAACTTGTCTGGACCTTTTAATCAAGTTCTGGTTTGTTTCATGTAAAAGTCTGACTCTTTTAAAAAAAACAAGTCTGGGTTTGGTCCAAGTTGATCCTGGAGAAAAACGGAATGGATCTAATAATGAATAAAAGACAAGAAGTAAACCACAGGAACAGAACCAGAAGAATCCTGCAGCTTTAGTCCACGACAGAACCAGGACCAGTCAGAACCAGTCACATGACCTGAGAGTGTAATTATTGGATGAATGAGGTGTAGTCACCGCTAGACAGTGTTTTAAGAGTTTTGTATTTATTTTTTCAGATGAATGAGACTGAAACCGCTTGAATGACAGTGTTTACATTGAACAGAATCAGAACTGTATTTATTTAAAGAATGAAGTGTTTAATCTCAGAGACAGACCTTCAAATAAATCCATGTCTTTTTATATCTTCCATCTCTACATCGAGGACTAAACCCTAAACTGGGATGGTTCAGTCTGAATAAAACTAAATAATAAATACATGTTTTTGTGACAGAAATGTTTAAAAGACATAAAACTGAGTCTGGTTTCAGTTTATGTGTTTATTTATGAAAACAAAGGAACTCAGAAAATAAGGATCCATCAGTAATTACATCAAATCTACTCTGAGCAGAGCCAAGTCCACACAAACTGGCTTAGGGGATCTGAACAGGTTTTAGAGGGATCTGAACAGGTTTTAGAGGGATCTGAACGGGTTTAGAGGGATCTGAACGGGTTTTAGAGGGATCTGAACGGGTTTAGAGGGATCTGAACGGGTTTTAGAGGGATCTGAACGGGTTTTAGAGGGATCTGAACGGGTTTAGAGGGATCTGAACGGGTTTAGAGGGGGTTGAGCAGGTTTTAGACAAGTTATAGTTGGATTTGATCAGTTTTATTTGGTTCCGACTCGGGTCCAGTTAAACTTGAACCAGTTCCATTTGGATTTTCCCACATTTGCTTGGGTTTTAGCCAGGACTTTATTGGGTTTTGTCAGGTCTTTATCAGGTTTTTGCGGTTTCTGGTGGAGTGTGGACGGCTCTGCCCTGAGTCTCAGTTAAACACTACTTTACAGACTTTACAGAGTCAAACATCAGAACGGCCGGAGTGCATGCAATACATAAAATCACTTTTTTCATTTTCTTATTAAAATACAAAAACATTATTATTATTATCAACTATTATTCTGCATCGACCTCAACTAAAAAAAACAAAAAAAAACAAAAAAAACAAAAAAAAAACAGGAGGAAAACCGTGACGCGCTGTTCGACTGTTTCTCAAACCGATTTAATAAAAGAAAATGTCCGAATCAAACCAGCATCAACACGAGTTTCCAGTTTTAATGAATAATTATAAAATCAGAAAAGGATTAATTAGTTTTGTTCGATTTGAAGGAAACTCGTGATTTAAAAAAAAAGCATTATAGAATAAGAATTTATTTGGAAATGAGCTTTTTCAGAATCATGATAAAAAGAAAAAATTAAAGCTGAAATGAGCAGGCGTCGTGTTCAATTAAATCTTAAAAAATGACACCTCTGTGGGAACAACCGTTTTCACCGTCCTCAGAACAAAAACTGAACAAAAAAAAGAAATAATGCAAGTTGTGGGGAAAAAAAAGGTCAAAATTCAGAAAAATCCTGCTGATCCTAGCTTTAAAACGTTTACAAATCACAAAAACATGATTTGTGGATTAAAAATGTAAGAAAAAAAAGGCCTTGTCTCTAAACTGTGTTTAAAACAGAATTCCAGGGTTTTTTCACCAAGAGCATATTTCAACTGGAAGTGTTCGGGAAATTAAGACATTTATTTAGTTGGATTTGAACAGGTTTTAGTTCATTTTAAGCAGATTTTTCTTAGTTATAATCTGGTTTTGTTGCATACAATTTTCTGTGAAACTTTAACTCGGACTAAACCTAAATCTTACGAAACATGTTTATTTGTAAAACATAGAATAAAAAAAGTTTTATTTTCAGAATCTCAGTAAAATAGCTCCATTTTCACTGAAGTGTCTTGCGTTTAAAAAAGGTCTGATTCTTTTGAGTGAGATACATTTGATTTTCTTACTTTCTCAAACTTAAATTTCAGACAAAAAACACATTGAAAGAGACGCTGGTTTAATTCAGACATTTTTCACTCATAAACAAATGCCAGAGACTTGTACACTTCCCTGACGTTAAATTCTCCTACATTTTTTAAAAAAACCCTCTGAAATCCAAATATTTGTCCACTTTTGAACCAATTTCTCTAAAAAACAAAAAACAAAACAGTGGTAAAAGAGCTCCGGCTGATTCTGGGATTATTTTTCTACTTTTTTCTGAAACAGGACAGCGGTACAAAGACGTTTTCATCGAGAAGAGAACACACAGCACACAAACCTGAAATAAGGAAATGAAAGAAATGTAGTGTTAAAAAAAGAAACGGTTCATTGCAGTTTTTTTCTTTTTACAGACGGCTGACCTCTGACCCCGGACGAAATGAGCCGCGACGAAACCAAAGCATCTCAAAAAAAGGAAATAAGAGGCTTTTAACGCTTGAGACTGAAAATTCAACGCGTGAGGCTAAAACCGGACAAAATCAAGAATTTATAGTTGAACAGTTGTAAATTTAGCCTTGAAAAAGTGAAATTTGATCCAAACCTGAATCTGAAAGTTCAGAAATGAAAGATTTATTGTCGGACAGAGGCTTTACTGTCATTATTTTGGCTCAAAGGTAAATGAATCGTTCATCAATCATCTGGTTTTAAAAAAAAAATCCTAATTTTGTCTCAAATTTGATCAAATGATTGGTTTTAAAGATAAACATTGGTCTAAATCCAGCCAAAACATCTTCAACATTTACCGTTTACATAGTGAAGCTATAATCTCAAACTAAAGGTCACTGTTTTATGGTTGTTTAGTGACATTTGTGATTTAATGAAGCAGTTTATTGCTTTAAATAAAAATGTCCAAAAATGGGCAGAATTTAAGCCGTCCTCTAATCTTATTTATGGACAAATTATGTTTTAATAAATACTCCAACCAACATTAACCTTCAAATAGAGCGGGTTTAAAGACAAAATTAAACATTTACCTCCATATTATGTTTTCAAACCTGTCTTTTGTTTGAAACTTTATTAAAATGAGTTTGGATATAGAAAGTATCATGTGTTGATAGAGTCTCACAAACTTGTTTTGTTGTTTCTTAAAAAGCAGCTGAAAGTAAAGTTAAGAAGGTTTGAGCTCAAGACACAGGGCTGTAGACTTTTTAAAAACGAAAAATGAATCCAGTTTTAGATTTGAGAACAGCTTTGTGATTCAGAAACCGACTGAAATAACTCGGACGGCGCTGGTTTAGACTCAGACGATAAACTGGATTAAATCTGTTTTTACTGATTTCTGTCGTTTCCTGGTTTTTCTTCTTGAGTCCTGAGACTTTAGGGACTCTCTTGATCCAGCTCCCAATCAGACACTAGCACCAAATTATCACCAAATTATATTCAGAGTCAGAATTTGGAGAGTTTGGTTTTGAGATGCTTCGGCTCGTCTCAAAGTCTGTTTCAGTGGAGTTTTTTCAGTTTAACAGTGAGAGCCTTGGACCAATCACAGCCTAAACCCTTTATTATTATTAACATGGCCGTGATGAGCCTCCGTTTGAGCCGTGCTCCGTGATCCGTTTGTGTTCCACGATGCGGCGGGTCACATGACGCGGTGCCGGTCCGTGATTGGTCGTTTCCTGCGGGGGTCAGTGGAATGTGGAGGGGTCTCAGTCCGAGGTCGTCCGGAGGAAAAACGAAGCACTAGAGCTAAAAAAAAAACGTATTTACAGTGAGTCCAGAGAGTTCAGTCTGTGTCGGAGGAAGAGGAGCTCCCCGTCGAAGAGCTGTCGTCGGAGGAAGAGGACGAGCTGCCACTCAAACGGCTGGCCCCGCCCCCTGAAGCCCCACCCCCTGCTGCTTTCTCTGGAAAACAAACAGGAAATACAGGTGTTAGTGAAGAGTCAGGCTTTAATCTGGACAAAACCTGTTTAAATCCAAATAAAACCTGTTCAAGTCCATCTAAAATCTGTTTAAATCTGACTAAAACCTATTCAAATCCAAATAAAACCTGTTTAAATCCGACTAAAACATGTTCAAATCCAAATCACACCTGTTCAAGTTCAACTAAAACATGTTCAAGTTCAACTAAAACCTGTTTAAATCTGACTAAAACCTGTTCAAGTCCAAATCACACCTGTTTAAGTTCAACTAAAACCTGTTCAAGTCTGACTAAAACCTGTTCAAATCCAAATAAAACCTGTTCAAGTCCAACTAAAACCTGTTCAAATACAAATAAAACGGGTTCAAATACAAATAAAACCTGTTTAATCCAACTAAAACCTGTTCAAATCCAAATAAAACGGGTTCAAATCCAAATAAAACCTGTTTAAACCAACTAAAACCTGTTCAAATCCATGTAAAACCTGTTCAGATCCATCCAAACCCTCCTTAAACCCTCCTGAACCCGGTCTAACTCCAGTGGGACTCACGCAGCAGCTTCCTCTGCTTCTTCTGCAGACAGGACTTGACGTATCGCTCCAGTTCTCGGAGCGTGGAGGGTTTGAGGGTCTCAAAGTCGATCTCGATCTCGTCGGGGTTGGAGTCTCGGAGCGAGGGCTCTCTGGACTGGATGATGTGCACCACGCGGCCCAGCTTCTCTCCCGGTAAACGGTTGATGTCGAGGCTAAGCTGCCGCTTCTCGTCGTACGTCATGGGCAGAGACGACTCCTCGCCCTCGTCTCCGTTCGCCGAGCCGCCCACAGACTTACTGCCCTTCTTCGGTTGTCTGAGGGAGACACACGGGTTAATCACGCCTGTAAAGCATTCTGGGAAACGTAGTTTGAGCTTTTGATCCCGAGACATCATTTATATTGAAAAGGAAGATGCGCGTCAGCCAATCATTTCTAGAGACTTTTTGGCCAGTATTTTGCCGTTTCTGGGAGTGTTGCCATGGGAACACAGTTGTACACGGAGACTTTTTTCATCAGGGTCTTATGAGGAACGTTGGAGCCAAATTTAATCCATTTACAACAAAATAAAAGTTTGGCGTCTAATAGGGGCTCGTTACATTGAGTTCCTATTGGCCTTTAATGGTGGCTTTGGTCATCGCCACGGCAACACTGCAGCAGGAGGGGCATTGGTCGGATAGAGTTTTTCTTCTTTTTGCAGGGCCCGGGGCCAAACACGTTTATATCACACATTCTGACTTTAGTCAAGTCGACGTGTCCAGGTCTGAGTCAGAGATTCACATTTGAACCAAACCTTTGCATTTGGCGTTAACTGTGACGGCGTGTTGTTGCCCGTTACGGCGTGTTGTTGCGTGTTATGGCATGTTGTTGCGTGTTACGGCATGTTGTTGCGTGTGACTGCGTGTTGTTGCGTGTTATGGCATGTTGTTGCGTGTTACGGCATGTTGTTGCGTGTTATGGTGTGTTGTTGCGTGTTATGGCATGTTGTTGCGTGTTACGCCGTGTTGTTGCGTGTTACGGCATGTTGTTGCGTGTTATGGCATGTTGTTGCGTGTTGCGGCGTGTTATGGCATGTTGTTGCGTGTTACGGCGTGTTATGGCGTGTCGTTGCGTGTTACGGCGTGTTGTTGCGTGTTACGGCGTGTCGTTGCGTGTTACGGCATGTTGTTGCGTGTTACGACGTGTTGTTGCGTGTTACGGCGTGTCGTTGCGTGTTACGGCATGTTGTTGCGTGTTACGACGTGTTGTTGCGTGTTACGGCGTGTCGTTGCGTGTTACGGCATGTTGTTGCGTGTTACGATGTGTTATTGCGTGTTACGCCATGTTGTTGCGTGTTACGGCATGTTGTTGCGTGTTATGGCATGTTGTTGCGTGTTATGGCGTGTCGTTGCGTGTTACAGCAGCGTCACAAACACGGCTCGACCCTAACCCTGTACCTGGTGGCGGTGACGGTGCTGTTGGCTTTCCGGGCCGGGGGCTTCTTCTGATTGGCCGGTTTGGGCTGCGCGGCGGCCTTCGGCTTCTTGTCGTCCTCCATTTTGCTCTTGTTCCCTTTGTCCTTTTCCTTCTTCTTGTCCTTGTCCTTCTTCTCCTTCTTCTTCTTTGGTTTGCTGACGGGCGCCTGCGACAGAACGGCCAGCTGCTCGTGGACCGCCTTCAGCTGGAACACAAGACAGGACTGAAAATCCAGGTAAAACATGTTCAAGTCCAGGTGAAACCACTTTAAATACAGGTAAAACGTGTTCAAGTCCAGGTAATCTAATTAAGTCCATGTTAAATCAGTTTAGAACTAGCTTAAATCAGTTCGAATTCAGACCTGCTAAACTCCATCTAAAACCTGTTCAAATCCAAATAAAACCTGTTCGGAACCCTTTGAACCCTGCTAAAATCCCTCTAAACCCTGTTCAAATCCCTCTAAAACTTGTTCAGATCCATGTAAAATCTGCAAAAATCCATTTAAAGTTGATTAAGTCCAGGTACAACATTCAAATACAGATAAAACCAGTTTGAAACCCGCTAAAACCAGTTCAAATCCCACTAAAACTCATTCAGATCCCTCTAAACCCTGTTCAGACCCTTCCCTGTGATGGGTCGGCGCTCTCACCTGCTCCTGGAGCTCGGCGAGTCTCGTGGCCCGTTCCTCTTCGGAGTCGGAGGATTCGTCGGAGGAGGAGTTGTTGCTGCTGTCGGACGAGGCGGTGCTTTTACTGACCACAGGAGTCGTGGAGGGAACCGAGGCTTCGAGGCCTTCATCTGGGATTTTAGCAAAACGCATCTCGAACACGTCCTGAGACAGAGGCAGAGGTTCGTTATAAGCCCACAATACAAGATCAAGCCTTTGCGAAAGTGTTTATTATAAAAACATAGTTAAATACATCTAAAAACAAGGATATCGTAGTCAGTTTTAAATCTAAAACCAGTGTAAAATCATTTTATGAAACAAGAAAGATTAAACTGTACAATAAAGACTGTGTCTTAATTTTGTTCTTCATAAAAAGATGCTTTTATTTTTAGTTGAGAATAATAGGTAAATGTAACAGACGTCACGTGACCCTGAGAGCACGGTGCGTTCACCTGTAGTTTTCGGGCCATGGCCACCACCTCGTGATCCGGAGGGTTGTATTTGTAGCAGTTGGAGAACATTAACCTGACGTCGGTGGCAAAACTCTGCGGGTCGTTGTACTCGCCTTTGTCCATCTTTTTCTGTCGGAGAAAGATAAACGCTTTAATCCGCGGGCATCGTGAGACCGTGGAGGAGTCCGGTCTGGTCCTGGACTTACCCGGACTGTGCTCAGGTCCATGGGGTGCTTGATGATGTCGTGGTAGTCGTGCAGCTCCAGGGCCTCGGCGTCCACGGGTTTGTAGAACGGCCAAGCGTACGCCGCGTGTTTCTTCGACAGCATCTCTTTCAAAATGGCGTCGCAGTGTTTCATCTGTTCGCCCAGTTTCCCGCCGCCGCGTTTTGCCCCGCCCGCCGCCGCTCCGGCCCCGCCCACGGCCTCGGCCCCGCCCCCCTCATCTCCCGGGTCTCGGCGGGACTTGGCCGAGGGACGACGAGAGCCCAGTTTGGGTTTGGGCTCGGGGCCGGACGGAGAGTCGGCTCGAGACGAAGAAATGGCCGACGTCGTGGGAGTCGTGGTGTCGGCTTTCCTCTTAACGCCTTTCTTCTGCTGAAGACCGAGAAAGACCGGGGTTAGACCGGGTTAAACCAGACAGAGAGACCGGGGTTAGACCAGAGAGAGACCAGAGTTAGACCAGGGTTAGACCAGAGTTAGACCAGAGAGAGACCGGGGTTAGACCAGAGAGAGACCAGAGTTAGACCAGGGTTAGACCAGAGTTAGACCAGAGAGAGACCAGGGTTAGACCAGAGAGAGACCGGGGTTAGACCAGAGAGAGACCAGAGTTAGACCAGAGAGAGATCGGGGTGAGACGAGGGTTAGACCAGACTGAGACCAGACTTAGACCAGAGTTAGACCAGAGAGAGATCGGGGTGAGACGAGGGTTAGACCAGACTGAGACCAGAGTTAGACCAGAGTTAGACCAGAGTTAGACCAGACTGAGACCAGAGTTAGACCAGAGTTAGACCAGAGTTAGACCAGAGAGAGACCGGGAGAGAAGTGACCAACCCAGGTTCAAACCAAGACTAAACCCAGATCAAGCCGAGGAGTGAACCAGGACTTAAGCTGGTCTAAACCAGGTCTAGTCCTGTCTCTGTCAGGTTCAGGACAGATCAGAGGGAAACGGAGGGTGGTTACCTTGACGACGGGCTGCGCTGAGGGCATGATGGTTGCCGGGGGCTGCGGGGCTGTTGCCGGGGGCGTGGCCTGTAGAGCAGTGGGCGTGGCTGAGATGACGGGCGTCTGAGACGGGGACGGGGACGAGGACTCGGCCTGCTGCTGGTTCACTGTGAGACATACAGACAATCAACAGCTGCTCTCCACTCCCCCTCTGGACACTACTGGTACTGCAGACTGAGTTATACAGGTGTGTTATTACCTCTGGACACTACCGGTACTGCAGACTGAGTTATACAGGTGTGTTATTACCTCTGGACACTACCGGTACTGCAGACTGAGTTATACAGGTGTGTTATTACCTCTGGACACTACCGGTACTGCAGACTGAGTTATACAGGTGTGTTATTACCTCTGGACACTACCGGTACTGCAGACTGAGTTATACAGGTGTGTTATTACCTCTGGACACTACTGGTACTGCAGACTGAGTTATACAGGTGTGTTATTACCTCTGGACACTACTGGTACTGCAGACTGAGTTATACAGGTGTGTTATTACCTCTGGACACTACTGGTACTGCAGACTGAGTTATACAGGTGTGTTATTACCTCTGGACACTACTGGTACTGCAGACTGAGTTATACAGGTGTGTTATTACCTCTGGACACTACTGGTACTGCAGACTGAGTTATACAGGTGTGTTATTACCTCTGGACACTACTGGTACTGCAGACTGAGTTATACAGGTGTGTTATTACCTGTGGACACTACCGGTACTGCAGACTGAGTTATACAGGTGTGTTATTACCTCTGGACACTACTGGTACTGCAGACTGAGTTATACAGGTGTGTTATTACCTGTGGTGGCGGCTGGCTGCTTGCTCTTGTTCTTCCCTTTTGGAGCCGGTGGAAGCAGAGCCACTTCTTCTTGAGGCATCTGAGCCACTTTCTGCAGAAAGATCTTCTCCAAGGCCTGGGCCATGAGCACAATGTCATCTGTGGGCTACAAACACAGCACACTTATATTAGCATTCTCAGCCCCTCACTCAATAAAAGACACAAAGGCAGCTCGATGTAGCAGTTGGATGTATTTAGCGTTAGCATGAGTGTGTACCTTGTTGTAGCTATAGCAGTTGGATGTATTTAGCGTTAGCCTGAGTGTGTACCTTGTTGTAGCCCTAGCAGTTAGATGTATTTAGCGTTAGCCTGAGTGTGTACCTTGTTGTAGATATAGCAGTTGGATGTATTTAGCGTTAGCCTGAGTGTGTACCTTGTTGTAGTGGTTAGATGTATTTAGCGTTAGCCTGAGTGTGTACCTTGTTGTAGATATAGCAGTTGGATGTATTTAGCGTTAGCCTGAGTGTGTACCTTGTTGTAGATATAGCAGTTGGATGTATTTAGCGTTAGCCTGAGTGTGTACCTTGTTGTAGATATAGCAGTTGGATGTATTTAGCGTTAGCCTGAGTGTGTACCTTGTTGTAGATATAGCAGTTGGATGTATTTAGCGTTAGCCTGAGTGTGTACCTTGTTGTAGACCTAGCAGTTGGATGTATTTAGCGTTAGCATGAGTGTGTACCTTGTTGTAGATATAGCAGTTGGTGAACATGGTGTTGAAGTCCTGCATGGCTTCGCTGGCGCTCCAGTAGTAGTTATTCTCCAGACGTTTCTTGATGGTTCCCATGTCCATTGGGTTCTTGATTACTTTGTGGTAATCCTAAAGACACAGAGGTTTGTTTATGAAAATGTTTTGTGTATTCCTCTCAAGGATTTACTAACGCCCAATCAAGAAAACACTTTAAGGTCTATGGGGACAAGAGAAGACAACAATAGATCCTGGCCCTCAGTCAGATGGTGGCAGAGAACCCCAGAGGATGCCTATGGAGACCCAAGGAAAGCGTGCCCTGTCCTGGATTCGAACCCAGGACCCTCTCATGCCAACCACCTGCCCCTGTGCCGCCCCGGTTTAACAGAATACTCACAGCGAGGCAGAGCTTGATGGCGTCCACCGGTTGGTAGAACGGCCAGGCGAACTGGTGCTTCCACAGCGTCTTCACCACCACGTTCTGCATGTACTGAAGCTGGTTGGTCTTTCGGCCCGGTTTGTTGGGGTTGGTGACCTCTGGAGGGGGAGGGTTGGTGATTAAAGGGGGGCTAGGGGGCGCTGTCTCTGGGGCGTCCGACATGATGCAGGATCAACACGCAGCAATGCACCCTGGGACGGCAGTGTCCACCTAAAACACAGAGACGGGAAGTGACATTAGCCTGACCCACACTTTATCAACAAAGTCTAGTGGGTCTGAACCCCTCCCTTTGACCCCAACATCAACCAATCATAATAGTTTATCTCAAACGGGGCAGGCTTTATGCAACAACTCAAAGTAAAACTAGTCTCGTTGTTGCTTGCTCTTTTCTCTGATTGGTTTAATCCGCTCCATTTGTTCCACTGAAAAATCAAACTGGGATCAGAGGGACCAGACGGATTCTTTGATACATGAATTAGGATCGATAGGCTAAGGATTAATAAAAAACAATATAAACTGACGAACACAAGGCCACTACACGACACAAACTGTCGATAAATAAAACTAATTCATTCAAAGTTTACCGAGATGGAGATAATCACAGAGTCACATCGGTCTGACTCTGAGACAGAAGCTTAAAGTCAGAGAGCGACAGGTTTGAGGGAATGTGTTAGTGTTTTGTGGAGGAAAAGTTGTTAGGTTTTACTTTTTTGAAATAAAAGAAAAGCTGGAAAGGTCCCTCTGCTGCTGTAGGGGCTGAGACAGGAAGAATACAATTTACTACATCACCTCAGAGCCCAGTGCATTGTGGGTAATGAGTACGTACTGCTTGTGTAGACAGTTAGAGCCTCAGACTCCTGTGAGTGACAGAGTTCAGATCAGATCAGCTTCAGACTGAGGTTTCTCCCAAAAACAGCACGTCCATCGCACAACCTGCAACAGACAGCAACAGACTCAGGTTAGACCGAGAAATAAAAGGACAACAGACTCAGGTTTGAGAAATAAAAGGAAAACAGACTCAGGTTAGACTGAGAAATAAAAGGACAACAGACTCAGGTTAGACTGAGAAATAAAAGGACAACAGACTCAGGTTAGACTGAGAAATAAAAGGACAACAGACTCAGGTTAGACCGAGAAATAAAAGGACAACAGACTCAGGTTAGACTGAGAAATAAAAGGACAACAGACTCAGGTTAGACTGAGAAATAAAAGGACAACAGACTCAGGTTAGACTGAGAAATAAAAGGACAACAGACTCAGGTTTGAGAAATAAAAGGAAAACAGACTCAGGTTAGACTGAGAAATAAAAGGACAACAGACTCAGGTTAGACCGAGAAATAAAAGGAAAACAGACTCAGGTTAGACCGAGAGATAAAAGGACAACAGACTCAGGTTAGACTGAGAAATAAAAGGACAACAGACTCAGGTTTGAGAAATAAAAGGATGGTTAGACTGAGAAATAAAAGGACAACAGACTCAGGTTAGACCGAGAAATAAAAGGACAACAGACTCAGGTTAGACTGAGAAATAAAAGGACAACAGACTCAGGTTAGACCGAGAGATAAAAGGAAAACAGACTCAGGTTAGACCGAGAGATAAAAGGACAACAGACTCAGGTTAGACCGAGAAATAAAAGGACAACAGACTCAGGTTAGACCGAGAAATAAAAGGACAACAGACTCAGGTTAGACCGAGAAATAAAAGGACAACAGACTCAGGTTAGACTGAGAAATAAAAGGACAACAGACTCAGGTTAGACCGAGAGATAAAAGGACAACAGACTCAGGTTAGACCGAGAGATAAAAGGACAACAGACTCAGGTTAGACCGAGAGATAAAAGGACAACAGACAGCAACTGACATGGAATAGACTGAGGAAAAATAATAACTTGGTCTCCTCCTCAGTTTATTTTAGGTCTACCATGTTTAATGAGATTTAAATTCACTTTTTATTAAATTCCATCTGATTTTATTGCCACTATAAAGGGACGGTGTAAACCCAAAACGCCAGCAGAGGCTTTCGATCCACAGGGAACACTGCACTCAAGATGAAAATATTGCAATAAAATAATTTAACGACATCTAGAACAAATCCTGAAATATCTGTAAACATGCTTATAATAGTGTTAGTGTTTGGATCTGTCCTATACTTTTAGTTTTGTTCACTGCTTTTTCACAAATATCACACTGAGAGTCGAGTCGATAAAGACATGTACAAGGTATTGACCCTCCTCTGTGCTGTCGGGTTTGTCCACACTGAGGCTTTTTCTGTCTGTGTTAGCCCCTGTTTACACAAAAGGTGTTTTAGTCTCTGAAAACACTCCTAGGTGAGAAAAGTCCAGGAACAAACATTACCTCCATAAAAAAAGAAAATACAGCGTCTGACAGCAAGGCCAGGGCAGCACCGACTTTACTGACAATTTGTTTGTTTTAATGTCTTAAATATTTACCTTTAGTTGTGTTAAACTTAACCCTTTTCTCCAACAATTCACATTTACCACATTATACATAAACAAAATCTATTCAGAGTTTTATTCCTCTTTTAGCACACACATTATTTACTGTGGTCTACATTTCTACTGATTTGTGCAGGCCTCATAATGTTAGAGATGTAAAAACATAAATCAAAATGAAAGCCTTCCCTCCTGCGTCCCTGAAGATCCATGAGGAGCTGTATTTTTCTGTCAGACACTGTCCTCTGTCTGAATTTCACCATATATTCTCTTTTGTTTACAGCTCTCAGCCAATCACAGCTCACAGAAGAAAACAACATAAAACTACATTTGTTCGCCCTCGCCTGGAGGAGCGTACGGCTAACGACATAAATCAGGTCCGCAGCTAATTTCGCCCGGGTCCTTTCCTGCTGCAGTGATTGTTAGCTTCTGCAGAGTCTCTACAGCCATGAACGTGGGTTATATTCTGCAGCTTTAGTTGAATCACTAGACTTGTTTGTCCACTCGTCACTCCAATAACGTCCATAAACACTCTGTAGATGTTGATAATCCCAGAGAAAGGGTTGTATTCCACTGTTCAGGCCCCAAAGTCCGTACGGTTCCAGTACTGACCAAACGGTTCTGCTCCAGAGGAAACCAGGCTAAAACCAACTCCAGACCAACACCAACTGAATTAACGCAAAAATCTACTGAGTTACTCAACATCAAACCTAGAAACCTACACACTAAGAGCCCATGGATTCTAAACTTTAACTGTTGTTTTTTCATTAAAGAGTTGATTGTGTCTGTTTCTTGAAATAAACTAAAGCTCCACTTCACGAGGGACCTCTCCTGCTTCTCTTTAATTAAAAGAATAAAACCAGACCAATTTTCCTCCAAAATACTAATACATTTCACCAAACCTTTAGCTCCGGTTTCAGTGTAAGAACAACAATTATCTCCTCCTCGTTAAACACTGTGTGACTGAAGCCAATATTTATCTGTTTTTTTCTGTCTGCGTTTTTCTTTTTGTGCTGTTTCTGTAAAAAGACAAACAAAGCTCCATAAAAAAGCCTTTATTTCATCGTAATAATGTAGAGATAAGCTAGAACGTCATTTTTATCCAAACATGCATCCTCTGACACAGTTTACGTTGGTGTCTGCCTCAGAGGGACAGTCTCAATAATATCAATAAGTTCAGATAAGTATGTTATGAAACCAACCCACACACGAGAAAGAGCAATTTCTTTTTATGACAGTTAAGTTTGAGGAAAAGAGTCTTTTTTCATATGTTTCATTATTTTTTATCGTGAACTTTGCTCAACAGTGCCACTATTATTAACTCTGTTGTCACCAAATCACCTCACAGCTTCATTTCCTCATGTGACACCATAACATAGTTTGGAAGAGATTTAGTTAATTTTTCCTCCATACTTCTAAGTATTTTTATTTTGAATTTTACCTACCTATGATCAAAAAGTGACTGCTGTAGTGTATCATCCCAGTCAGGAGGAAATTAAGAGAACTCCACAAAATAAAGTTGAGAAAACAGGAAGAAAAAAGTTATGAATCCATTGGTGCTTAGTGCTTCTTATTAAAAACAAACTAATAAAATACAGAAGAGCAGTGATGATACAGTAATCCAATTAACTGTAAACAGATCCACATCACAGACAGCCATCCATCAAACCCAAACACTTCACTGTAAAAGACACTACAGACAAAAATAATGTATATGGCTGTTAGTTAGTGTTTTATTTTTGTCAGCTCAAGTTTATATTTCGACACTTGGTAAATAAGAAAATAATTTTATTGAATTTTTGAAAAAAACAATCTCTGTCTGCACGTCACCTCAGCACTCCATATTCAATATAAAACACAATTACCACTCCCAATAATCACACTCATTCAATTAGCACAACTTTATCCATTTTAGGGTCTTGGTGGTGTTTTATCAACAAACTACTCCATCTGTCTCTGTGTCAGTTTAGATTAGAACATCTCCAGGGTTACAAGTCGACTTTACTGCATTTTAAATAACCATGACAAACAAATGTCTTTTTTTTTTTATTAGATTAGACTATAACAGGCTGAGTTATATATCTGAGCGTGGTTTTGCTCCTTTTAATATATTTTACTCTTGTGAATGGGTCCAAATGGAGCTGCACTGTCTCTTGTTTCGTCTCTAAAAGTATAGTTAAATAAAAACATTTGAATTCAATGGTAAATATTTTAAGTGAATGTTGTTTTGGTACATTTTGTATTTCATAATTTGGCTTCTTAAGATGAGAAAGTAGTAAAGCCTGTAGTAAAGTGTCTTCACGGCGCCGCTGATGAGACCGAGCTGAGTTATGTTTCTGACCGCGGCTAAAAGCTAACAGCTCCCCGCCTCACAACTAAACACAAACCCGGTTTAAAGACGCTCTTTCCCCACGGTAAAGCGTGTCTAACGGACCGGTACCGGGGCCACAGTGAGTCCGGGGGCGAGCTCGGACGGCGCGGCCCGGTTCGGTTCGCTGTGGCCGCGCACACGTCCCGTTTTTCTCGCTTTAAAAAGATGGCGGGCAGAATACGGTTAGCAGCTTTAGCTCCGCGGCTAAAGCTAATGCTACAGAGCGAAGACGGGGCTGTTTCTGACGCCGAGAAGAGGTTAAAAAAATCACACATCCGTGAGGGCATTAATGCAATACACACACGTGGTGGTAAATAATAACATTTTAAAGGCAATGCAATGTCGATTTGGTGCTTATAATCAAATTTTGAGTGGTTTTGAGCACGTAAAAGCCGCGTCTTTGCGTGTGTTTAGCCTGTTAGCTGTTAGCCGTTAGCCTGAGCTTTGTCTAAAGGCGCCGAGCCGAGCTGCCTCCCCGAAAACACGGCGCTGCAATCCGCTCATCCCCCTCGCACCCACCGCGGCCTTATCCCCGCAAACACCCCCCAAAAAGCACAAGGAGACGGCTTTACTTTGAGTAGAAGCGCTCCGCTGGTCCCGCGGTTCTCCGCTCCGTTTTTCTTCAAGCTTTTGTATTTAGCCCAGTAGCATAATAGATGAGTTATCAGCTGTCTGCCCAGTGCGCAGGCGCAGTACCGAGAGCCGCGTCAGGGATGTTGTTGTGAGCTGATTGGACGGATGAGCGGTGCTGTGTTGTGATTGGCGGAGCCCTGTTTGCTCGGCTGTGATTTGTTGCAGAGGATACGGTGCGCTGTGATTGGTCAGAGCGGCTGTTGGGTTCAGTGAACGCGCTGTGATTGGCCGAGGCTCAGAATAGCTAGAATCGGGCTGCATTTCCCAGAAGCACTAGCGAAGTGAAAAGATAATTTTTCTGTCAAAAAACCTATGGTAAAAATATTAGCGAAAACACTTTTATTGTGTTTTTTTAAATTATTTTAATAGAATAAGATTTAAAAAAAAACAACACACAAATGTGTGGAAGCTCTCAGCTGTTTATCACAAACTCACAGTTTTAAAGACTCCGTATAATTAAAGGTTTAACACAAATATTGAAGGCCACTTTCAGGTCCTGACCCTAACCGTAACTCAAAAACAGGTTTTCTTCTGCGACAGACATTCACTTTACTCCAATGACTTTGGGCTGTACCTGATTCATAAAGACTCTTTATTGTGTTCTAAGGCAGTTCCTGTTCTTGGAAACACCTGTGTTTGATGAATCAGATTCTGCTCAGGCCCAATCCCCATCTTAAAATAAATACAAAAAAACCCTGAAAATGTAAGCATTTAACCAAATACAAGAGTACACGTGTTGACTTATGTACATGATCTATTATTACATAATCAAGACCGCAGACCAGTTTTTCCTCCAAAATACTAATCCATTTGACCAAACTGAAGTTTAGAGTTTAGCGTTAGCTTAGCTGTGACTTCAGCGTCAGGACGACAATTATCTCCTCCTCGTTAAACATTACGTGATTGAATTGACAGTATTTATCTGTGTTTTACGTTGCCTCCCTTTTCTCTGTTGATGCTTTTCTTTTTTCAGCTGTTTCTCTGTTAAAAGACATATTCAGCTGAAAATACACTTTATCTGCAGCTATTAAACTTCCTGGAACGTCATGTGACAAGTGTCGACCAATGGGAGCGCTCCTTTTTGGAGCATGTGATTGTCCAAGGTTTTCTGTTCCTGAATAGAGGTTCTCATCTATTACAATCCCTTTAATAAACAGGAGATGGATCAGAAAGACTGTTTTTACCTCAAACAAATTATTGATTTTACAATAAACTATTTGAGTTTAAACCATTTTCACAACATATTAGTTACAGTTTGTTTAAACTCAAATAAAATCAGGATCTTTAACAGGTGTTCTCCAGCAGAGGGCGACATCAGACAATAAAACAGCCCCAAGAGACATTTATTAAACATTTTTATTACATTTTCATAAAATACTGTATAAATGGACATTTTGAATAAAAAAAAGCTTAGAATAAACAGACGTCTCCAACACGTTCAACATGAGGCAGAGTCTGGTCACAAGAAGGAAGATTAAACAGACACAGGATCAAAACTGTAAAAGGCTGGAGGTAAAAGTGTGAAACAGCAGCCGTCTTTCCCTTTGAAGCTGCGTTCAGTGAAGTTAAATCTGTTTGTGAGTTTCATTTTGAACCAAAAACAGGAAGAGACTGGCACTTGACTTCACATGACACCACAGGTCCACGCTGAAAAAAATGAGTTTAAAGGAACTGTGTAGAGCAGTGGTTCTCGAGCTGTGGTCTTTCAGTGACGTCAGTAAAGGTCCTGGTCGTAATCCAGCAGCTGGTTCATCTCTGAGATACTGTTGGCCAAAAATGACGATAACTCCGCTGAAAAAGAGAGAAAAGGGATCAATCAGAGGTGAAGAGACCAGAGCACAGCCAATCAGAGCAGAGGAAACAGACCACAGCCAATCAGAGCAGAGGAAACAGAGCACAGCCAATCAGAGCAGAGGAAACAGAGCACAGCCAATCAGAGCAGAGGAAACAGAGCACAGCCAATCAGAGCAGAGGAAACAGAGTCCTGTCTCTGCTCCTACCTTCTCCCAGGACTCTGAGCTCTGCTGAAGCCGATGTTGTTCCCACTTTGTTCCGCGCGACGCAGCGATAGGTCCCTGCGTCATCAGGCTCCGCCCCCTCGATCTGCAGCCAACTGGAGAGCTCGAACTGCAAAGGCCCGCCCCTCGACTGGAAAGGACAGAAACAACAGAGACGGAACAAACGCTGACCTCCGTGAGTCTGGACCTGGTCTGGGACCAGACTTACCTGGACTGAGAGGTGGGGGTCGTCTCCGGGAAGAGCCCCCTCCTGCCCCTCCCTCCTCCACTCGATGGTTGCCATGGGAAACGCGTAAACCTCACACAGAAAAACCAGGACTGAGCCGGATCCGTTCACCTGACTCTGAGGAGGCACCTTTATCACCGGGACTGACAGGAAGTGATGTATGGGGAACAGGAAGTGAACCATAACGGACAGGAAGTGAACCACAGCGGACAGGAAGTGGACCACAGAGGACAGGAAGTGACAGAGGAGACAGGACAAGTGATCATTTAAGATATAACAAGTTTTCTTTTACTGTTACTACACCAGTAACAGAAAAAAATCTGTTATTAATGGTGCATTCATGTGCTCCTCGGAAACTTTGTTGTGTTCACATGATTTCAGTCTGAAAGTCAGAACATTCTAAACCATAACAACAGGAAGATGGAGTCATAAATGTGTTAATGTTGTGTTTAAATGAGTGAATCCAGTCACAGCAGCAGTTATTAGCAGCGCTTCAAGAAAAGGAAGACTATTCAAAACATAAGAAGTGAACATAACATGTGTTGAAACCTCTAAATACAGACGCAAATAAATAAATAACTAGTATTTAGTCTAAATAAATCTAAATGGACAAAAACTAGTGTCACATGATCAAGTTATTAATGTGAAACATTAATAATTAAAATTAATATTTTTAAATGACTATTTTAAACTAAAATATCTTAAACGTTAGCTTCTTCCTCCTGATGATGATGACCCTCAACCGACGTTGTTCTGATTCCAGCAGGATTCATCTGCATTTTTCAACTTTTCCCAGGAGCACATGAATACGACATAATGTCCTAATCATTTCAGCTAAATTTCATAAACAGACCTGTATGTTGTGCTATTGTCGGCTAACTCCGACCGACTGCAGCTGGTTTGAATCTGCTCAGATCCTAACTGCTAAGATTTATTTGTTTGGCTTCTAACCGTCATGTGATCTGCTCTGTTGTGTCCCTCCCGTCCACTAGGGGCATCAGACTCCTGTTTATCGCAGCAGAGCGTTCAGTTTAACAACTGCAGAGGTGTTTTCTTCAGTAAAAAGCCAGGTTTGTGTTGGCGGAGTTCAAACAGAGGTCAGATCAGGAAAAGGCTGAAGGAGGAAAACGTTCATTTAACTTTGTTCAAACAAAGCCTGTCTCTGTTTTTATGAAACAAGGCTCTGTTTCTGTCGTTTGTTTTTGAGCTGAACTAAAGCCCAGTGTCTGAGAAAGGTTTGGTTTGTGCTGTGTTTGAGGCTAAAGGAAGTGTGGGATTTCAGAGCGTTTTAAACACAGACCTCATCTTTTCACCTTAAATAGGTCTCTGTTCTGATCCGGACTCTTTTATGAAACACTTTTCTCTGATAATGTTTCCACAGACACCTTTTAATCTACATCAAATATTATCGACAGGAATTCAGCAAATACATGAATATCCTTGTTTTTTATCGGTCGGTTCGGTCCAGTTTCTCCTGAAGAGGCCTTCCACTCTGCTTTTACAAACTGAGATCATTGTTAACATTTAACCTGACCCCTGACCCGACCTGACCCTGACCTGACCCTGACCCTGCCCTGATCCTGACCCGACCTGACCCTGCCCTGACCCTGACTCTGACCCGACCTGACCCGACCTGACCCGACCTGACCCTGACCCTGACCCTGACCTGACCCTGACCTGACCCGACCTGACCCTGACCCGACCTGACCCGACCTGACCCGACCTGACCCGAACCTGACCTGACCTGACCCTGACCCTGACCCGACCTGACCCGAACCTGACTCTGACTCTGACCAGTTTTCATTCAGTAAAAAAGAGTCAAGGGTATTTTAATGAATGCTTTTATCATTTTATTCTGAGCAAAAATAAAGTAGATTTAGTGATTATTGTGAAACAGTGAATGTAAGTGTTTCACTGAAGCGTGTATGTTTTTTACATGTGATTTTTAATACTCCATTATTACGTGTGACACTCATGATTTCTCCAGGACTCTTCCTCTTTCACCGACGAAGGACACAGAGGCTTTGGGACAGACTTTCATCTGTTTGATCTTTTCTCAGAATAATAATATCCTCCATTTATGTTTATTTAAATGTAAATCCAGACCCAGACCTGGTCCAGACCTGGTCCAGACTCAGACCTGGTCCAGACTCAGACCTGGTCCAGACCTGGTCCAGACTCAGACCTGGTCCAGACTCAGACCTGGTCCAGACTCAGACCTGGTCCAGACCTGGTCCAGACTCAGACCTGGTCCAGACCTGGTCCAGACTCAGACCTGGTCCAGATCCAGACCTGGTCCAGACTCAGACCTGGTCCAGACTCAGACCTGGTCCAGACCTGGTCCAGACTCAGACCTGGTCCAGACTCAGACCTGGTCCAGACTCAGACCTGGTCCAGACTCAGACCTGGTCCAGACTCAGACCTGGTCCAGACCTGGTCCAGACTCAGACCTGGTCCAGACCTGGTCCAGACCTGGTCCAGACTCAGACCTGGTCCAGACTCAGACCTGGTCCAGACTCAGACCTGGTCCAGACCTGGTCCAGACCTGGTCCAGACCTGGTCCAGACTCAGACCTGGTCCAGATCCAGACCTGGTCCAGACTCAGACCTGGTCCAGACTCAGACCTGGTCCAGACTCAGACCTGGTCCAGACTCAGAGGAAGTGGGCTCTGAGCCGTGTTTTTTCAGCTGATTCTTCGTTTTCCAGAGTTTTTCCAGAGAGAGGCATTTCCTGCGTTTCCAGCTGAGACCCTCTGCTCAGAGCCGTCCTGAAGAGAGGGTCTCAGCTGGAAACGGTCTGGCTCCTGTTAGACTCAGGTCTGAGACTGTAAAACCCCGTAAAACCCGGTAAAACCCTCTGAGTCCAGTCCAGTCCATATGAGACTCTTATTTAAAACAGACAGGATTCATGGAGTTTATTAAAACTATGGTCTGTTTTTAGGTTTGGAAATGTTTGAGATTTGTCTTAATAAAACCCAGAGTTTATTTCAGTGAAAGGTTTTGAAATTAGCTCAGAGTAAAACCTGGAGCTAGTTTTGTTCTGTCTAAGCCTCTGTGTCCTGTTCTGACTCGTCCCGATTTCTGCCACGTGTTTGTCTCTCACCAGTTTTGCAGGGCCCCTTCCCTTTGACCTTCAGCTGAGGTTTGGAGAAGGCTGCCTCTCTGAACTCACACCTGTCGGACACACCACAGAGGTCACAGAGGTCACAGAGGTCACAGAGCCCTTCAGTGTGACCGGACCGAACCCTCGGAGCTCACCTGCTCAGGTACGTGTTACCGTCGCTGCCGCAGAGAGGCTCCTGCTCCTCACAGAGACACAGCAGCTCCTCCTGGTCCTCCTCGGTCCGGGCCCCGGGTCGAGGGTCGGGGCCGCACCTGGAACGATACGCCTCAGGGTTTGGGTAACAGACAGAATTAGCTCGTCAAGTCGAGCTGAAAACATTCCATTCAGCTACAACTGGAGCAGATGTAGATGTAGGTCTGGTCCGGTTCCTCGTTCACTCTCGACCAAAGTGTGCTTCAGATCTGCTGTTACAAAGTCAGACAGAAACAAACAGAACTAGCCCTGAGACACTTGGACTCCTCTGGAGGCAGGACTGGTCTGAGGACCGCTCCAGAACACGCTGAAGGTCCTGGTTCAGGTCTCAGTTCCACAAAGACCCTGTGGACTGAGCCCTCCAGCCCCAGAGACGGTCTAGAGCTGGTCCAGTCCAGGACCAGGACCAAAACCTCATTGTTCCTGCTGGATCTGAGCCAGACTCTCCTCAGTCCCTGGTCTGGACTTTCCCTGTAGTTAAACCCACTCTGGTCTCAGTCCAGTCTGCGTCCAGAGGCACTTGGTGCGTTCAGGTGTTCCTGGGGAACTTGGGAACTCGTTTTTCTGAGTTCATAAATGCAGATGAATCCTGCTGGAGTCAGAACAGACTCTGAAACTCAGATTCTGTTGTTATTTCCATCATCATCATCATCATCATCATCATCAGGAGGAAGCTAACGTTTAAGATATTTAGTTTAATGTAAGTCATTTAAACACAGACTGTTTTCACATTAATAACTCGATCATTTAACACAGATACAGTGTTAAACCAAAACTGAATAACAGTAATATTTAGTAACATTCACACAGAACACGTTTTAAATAGAGGCCCACCTCAGGCCGGTCCCACAGAGTCCGAAGAGTCCGGCCCCAGGTCCAGGGTCGCAGCTCTGTCCCAGAAGGTTCCCACACTCCTCACAGCAGCCGCAGAGACCCCTGACCCGCCCCGCCCTGCAGCCGAGGGCCGGGGGGCACAGGGCGGGGTCACAGGGAGGGCACGGGGGGTCCGGACGGTCCAGGGGGTCCAGGGACGGGTCTGAGGGGTCTACAGGGTCCAGGGACGGGTCTGAGGGGTCTACAGGGTCCAGGGACGGGTCTGAGAGGTCTACAGGGTCCAGGGACGGGTCTGAGGGGTCTACAGGGTCCAGGGGGTCCACAGAGGGCAAAGGGTCTGAGTGAGGGAAGGTCCAGACCAACTGGAGACTCCACAACAGGACCAAGACCAGCCTCATGGTGGACCAGGACCAGGACTAAACCAGGACTGAACCAAGACCGGACTAGACAAGGACTAAACCAGGACTAGACCAGGACTAAATCAGGACTAGACCAGGACTAAACCAGGACTAGACCAGGACTATTCAAATCTAAAACTGGACTTATGAAGACTTAGACCAGGACTGAACCTGGTCTAATACAGACTGTTTTTGTTCTAAACCAGACTTTAGTTTAGGACTGGACTGAACCGACCTGGTCCTGGACCTGGTCTGGTCCAGACTCTGTAAAGACTGGACTGAACCAGGTCTAAATCCACTCAGACTCTTATCTCAGATTTAATGTGAACTTTTAGCTTAATTTTTCAGCAGAACAACTCTAAAAACCTCTGTCTGGTCTGGGTTAGTCTGGTCTGGTCTGGATTAGTCTGGTCTGGGTTAGTCTGGTCTGGGTTAGTCTGGTCTGGGTTAGTCTGGTCTGGTCTGGATTAGTCTGGTCTGGGTTAGTCTGGTCTGGGTTAGTCTGGTCTGGGTTAGTCTGGTCTGGTCTGGATTAGTCTGGTCTGGGTTAGTCTGGTCTGGGTTAGTCTGGTCTGGTCTGAGTTAGTCTGGTCTGGGTTAGTCTGGTCTGGGTTAGTCTGGTCTGGTCTGGGTTAGTCTGGTCTGGACTAAATGAAGCTCTGGTCCGGACTGGTCTGGTCTAGTCCGGTCTGGTCTAGGTTAGTCTGCTCTAGTCTGGTCTGGACTAAATGAAGCTCTGGTCCAGACTGGTCTCGTCTAGTCTGGTCTAGGTTAGTCTGGTCTAGTCTGGTCTGAGTTAGTCTGGTCTGGGTTAGTCTGGTCTGGGTTAGTCTGGTCTGAGTTAGTCTGGTCTGAGTTAGTCTGGTCTAGTCTGGTCTAGGTTAGTCTGCTCTAGTCTGGTCTGGACTAAATGAAGGCTCTGGTCCGGACTGGTCTGGTCTAGTCCGGTCCGGTCTAGGTTAGTCTGGTCTAGTCTGGTCTGGACTAAATGAAGCTCTGGTCCGGACTGGTCTGGTCTAGTCCGGTCTGGTCTAGGTTAGTCTGCTCTAGTCTGGTCTGGACTAAATGAAGCTCTGGTCCGGACTGGTCTGGTCTAGTCTGGTCTAGGTTAGTCTGCTCTAGTCTGGTCTGGACTAAATGAAGCTCTGGTCCGGACTGGTCTGGTCTAGTCTGGTCTAGGTTAGTCTGGTCTAGTGTGGTCTAGTGTGGTCTAGTCTGGTCTGGGTTAGTCTGGTCTGAGTTAGTCTGGTCTGAGTTAGTCTGGTCTGAGTTAGTCTGGTCTAGTCTGGTCTGGACTAAATGAAGGCTCTGGTCCGGACTGGTCTGGTCTAGTCCGGTCTGGTCTAGGTTAGTCTGGTCTAGGTTAGTCTGGTCTAGTCTGGTCTGGACTAAATGAAGGCTCTAGTCCGGACTGGTCTGGTCTAGTCCGGTCTGGTCTAGGTTAGTCTGGTCTAGGTTAGTCTGGTCTAGTCTGGTCTGGACTAAATGAAGCTCTGGTCCGGACCGAGGCAGAGGATAATTATAGTTTATAAATGATCTCTGAGCAGCAGCTGATTCAACAGGACTAAAACAGGTCTGAGTCTGAACTAAACCCTGGTCCAGTCTGGTCTAGAACTGGTCTAGAACTGGTCTAGAACTGGTCTAGGGTCTCCTCAGAAACGTTGAAAAACTAAAGAAAAAACACTTTTTTGTTTCTTTTTTGTTGCTGAAAAAGCCCCTAATATTTCTCTAAATCTGCTCCAAACAGCGACAAAAATGTTTTAAAATCCGAAAAATTAGAAATGAGGCTCTTCAAAATAAAACACGAATAAAATGTTATATTCTGTAAAAGATCAAGCTTATATTAACAGTTTATTAATAATACTCGATGTATCTGAGAAAATATAACACTTTTTTTTCTTCGATTCATAAAAGAATAAACTTTAAACTGCTCTGGATTTAAAAAGAGAAAAGCCTTACCGTAAAAACTCTGTTTTTATGAATGAATTGAATTAAACAAACTCCTCCTGGTTTTTATCCAAATCCAGTTTTAGTCCAGGTCCTGAGCCTCAGTTTTAATTTAAAACACTTGAGATCAGAACTAATCCGCAGCAGCAGCAGCAGCAGCAGCAGCAGCAGCGCTAAAGTCCGTCCAGGTCCGAACCGCGGCGGAAACTGACGGAAAACACCGAACTCGTCAAGAACCGGGACCGAGACCGAGCTGAGGTTTCTCTGGGACTGAGTTCAGACCGAGGTTTGGACTGAGTCTGGACCAACAGCTGAGTAAAGACCGAGAGGAAACACTCATATCCGCCACGACCTTTCACAATAAGAGACCACAACAATGCGGAGGAAACTGTTACAGCTGCTTTTATTTTGGAGCAAGATTTTAATGTTTTTACAGTTTTGTAAACTCTCAATTTTTCTCAGATCTGAAACGCCTCTGATTCTAGTCCTGCTGAGACTAGTCCTGCTGAGACTAGTCCTGGTCTAGTCCTGGTTTAAAGAGTTTATTTGTGAAAACAGATATTTTCCACATTATTATTTTTCTTGGTCTCACAACTGAACCTTACTTCAAAAAACAAGTCCAGTTAAGTCCAGTTTTACTTCAGTGTCTCAGACTGTGCTCAGACCTGTTCTGTTTGCTCTAAATCTCAGTAAAACCTGAGTAAAACCTGAGTAAACCCGTCTGTCGGTTTGAGCTGCAGATTTATTTCTGAACAAACAGCTCCAGATGTTTCCTGGTTTTACTGCGGTCGCTCTTTAAACGAACCGTCTCTGTCTCTGAAGGAACTCTGTCATCATCTGGAGCCAGACCAGGACTAAACCAGGACTAAACCAGCACTAAATTTAGATTGTTTTGTTGAAGACTGTGGTGTTCCTCGTGTCTCTGCAGCTGCTCTCTCTGTTTTTGAAACTACAACTCTTCTGGAGCAGCCATTTCATCAGAACCATGTGTGAATCTGTCTGTGTATGAATTAAAAACCAGTTAATATCTGAGATAAACCACTTCTAGTTCATCAAAGTCCAGCTAAAACCAGTTCAAATTCACTTCAAACCAGTTACAGATCAAGAAAAGTGACTCCAGACCAAAACCCACGAAGAAAGATGAAGAAAAAAGAGAAATCTGATGAAAACATGTCTTTATTAAAACCTGAACTCTGTGTGGTTCTGTCAGAGGGGCTCTTATTGTGAAAGAGCAGTGCTTCCTGTCTCTCTGTGTGTGGCAGCAGTAAAACACAGCCCTCCACAATAAAACTGACATCTGCAAAAGACATTAGGGAAAACAAACAAGACAAAACCAGGTCTGAACCAGGTCTAAACCAGGACTAAACCAGGTCTAAACCAGGTCTAAACCAGGACTAAACCAGGACTGAACCAGGTCTAAACCAGGACTAAACCAGGTCTAAACCAGGACTAAACCAGGACTAAACCAGGTCTAAACCAGGTCTAAACCAGGTCTAAACCAGGTCTGAACCAGATCTAAACCAGGACTAAACCAGGTCTGAACCAGGACTAAACCAGGACTAAACCAGATCTAAACCAGGTCTAAACCAGGTCTAAACCAGGACTAAACCAGGTCTAAACCAGGTCTAAACCAGGACTAAACCAGGTCTAAACCAGGACTAAACCAGGTCTAAACCAGGACTAAACCAGGACTAAACCAGGTCTAAACCAGGACTAAACCAGGTCTGAACCAGGTCTAAACCAGGTCTAAACCAGGTCTGAACCAGATCTAAACCAGGTCTAAACCAGGACTAAACCAGGACTAAACCAGGTCTAAACCAGGACTAAACCAGGTCTAAACCAGGTCTAAACCAGGACTAAACAAGGTCTTAACCAAGTCTGAATCTGGTCTAAACCAGGTCTAAACCAGGACTAAACCAGGTCTAAACCAGGTCTAAACCAGGTCTAAACCAGGTCCGAACCAGGTCTAAACCAGGTCCGAACCAGGTCTAAACCAGGTCTAAACCAGTTCTGAACCAGGTCTAAACCAGTTCTGAACCAGGTCCGAACCAGGTCTAAACCAGGTCCGAACCAGGTCCGAACCAGGTCTAAACCAGGACTAAACCAGGACTAAACCAGGTCTAAACCAGGTCTAAACCAGGTCTAAACCAGGACTAAACCAGGACTAAACCAGGACTAAACCAGGTCTTATATTACTGTAAAGACACTGATCTTTTTGATGTATTGACAAAATACATACAGGCTTTAAAAATGCATTAAATATGTAAACAAATATAAAATATGCTTAATTTCAGTCTCCAGGTGTGTGTTTGTATTTACATTTACAGTAATATTACACTAGATTAGAAAAATACACTGTAAAAACCCAAAATAGAATTTACAATAAAGTGATATTTTTATTTTCAACAGCGGCTGGTTTATTTTTAGAGTGTAGTGAGTAGAGGCTGTGAATGAAACACGAGCGCGATCTGGAAGCTGTTATTATTCATTCCAAACTCTTCTGGTTTTTCATTTTGGAGCAGATTTATGCTCTGCAGCAGACTTTAAAATACTCACAGTGTCGCCCTCTAGTGGCAGAAAGAGAGAAGCTTTATGAAACACTACTGTCAGTTCTGAACAGGTTTTAACTGGATCTGAACAGGTTTTAGAGAGTTCACCTCTCGTTCACAGATCGTCTCTAACGACTCTAAAAATAACCAGCTGTAACCACGGCAACAGGCCTCATCTGTTTCCACGACGACCACCGAGGCAGATCCATGAGACGGACACAGGCTCGTCCACACGAATGCACTTTCATCACAAAAACAACCAGTGTCCCATTTATGCTCCACCTGTGACAGTTTTCTGTTTCTGTTGTTTTCTGTTGTTTTAATAAATGTGTTTACTTTCACTGGACTCAGATAAAGCCATATTCAAGACCGTATTTCCAGATGCCAGGAAATAAAAACATACCAAGATTTATTTTTTTTGTAAATGACTTTAGAGTTTTGTTCTTTTAATTTAAACAGAACAAACTTTAATTTAAAAAAAACAAATGCAGCTTGTTTTTCAATGTATTTTGTGTTTTGTTCAAATTACGTTACATTCTCTTTCGTGGCTCGAGGAGTCAGTGACAGGTCGACCTGCTCAGAGCTGGAGGTCATGGTTCTCTGCAGCTTTTTGAATTACTTCAACTGCTCCAATGCAACTTGTTTTGTGTTTACAGTTGATATAAAACAATGGAATAACCACAAAGAACAGATTTTTCAACGCAGCATTTTTTCTACTGCCAGTGAGTTTCTGGAAATAATGTGGGAGTCCAAGTTTGGAGGTCTGGGAATAGGTTTTGGTTAGATTTGAACAGGTTTAGTTGGGTTTGAACAGGTTTTAGTTGGGTTTGAACAGGTTTTGGTTGGATTTGAACAGGTTTTAGTTGGGTTTGAACAGGTTTTAGTTGGGTTTGAACAGGTTTTAGTTGGATTTGAATAGGTTTTAGTTGGGTTTGAACAGGTTTTAGTTGGGTTTCAACAGGTTTTAGTTGGGTTTCAACAGGTTTTAGTTGGGTTTGAACAGGTTTTAGTTGGGTTTCAACAGGTTTTAGTTGGGTTTCAACAGGTTTTAGTTGGGTTTCAACAGGTTTTAGTTGGGTTTCAACAGGTTTTAGTTGGGTTTGAACAGGTTTTAGTTGGATTTGAATAGGTTTTAGTTGGGTTTCAACAGGTTTTAGTTGGGTTTCAACAGGTTTTAGTTGGGTTTCAACAGGTTTTAGTTGGGTTTGAACAGGTTTTAGTTGGGTTTCAACAGGTTTTAGTTGGGTTTGAACAGGTTTTAGTTGGGTTTCAACAGGTTTTAGTTAGGTTTCAACAGGTTTTAGTTGGGTTTCAACAGGTTTTAGTTAGGTTTCAACAGGTTTTAGTTAGGTTTCAACAGGTTTTAGTTGGGTTTCAACAGGTTTTAGTTGGGTTTGAACAGGTTTTAGTTGGGTTTCAACAGGTTTTAGTTGGGTTTCAACAGGTTTTAGTTGGGTTTGAACAGGTTTTAGTTGGGTTTCAACAGGTTTTAGTTGGGTTTGAACAGGTTTTAGTTGGGTTTCAACAGGTTTTAGTTGGGTTTCAACAGGTTTTAGTTGGGTTTGAACAGGTTTTAGTTGGATTTGAATAGGTTTTAGTTGGGTTTCAACAGGTTTTAGTTGGGTTTCAACAGGTTTTAGTTGGGTTTGAACAGGTTTTAGTTGGGTTTGAACAGGTTTTAGTTGGGTTTCAACAGGTTTTAGTTGGGTTTCAACAGGTTTTAGTTGGGTTTGAACAGGTTTTAGTTGGGTTTCAACAGGTTTTAGTTAGGTTTCAACAGGTTTTAGTTGGGTTTCAACAGGTTTTAGTTAGGTTTCAACAGGTTTTAGTTAGGTTTCAACAGGTTTTAGTTGGGTTTCAACAGGTTTTAGTTGGGTTTCAACAGGTTTTAGTTGGGTTTCAACAGGTTTGGAGGTCTGTGAATATGCTCAGACAGCTTTTATGGAGAGGTCAGACGTAATAAAAACAGGACTATCCCACGACCAAAGGTAAACTGAAAGGTAATAAATGCAAAGAGACAGAGTTGGATTTGACCAAAAATACACAGAATACTTTATTAAACTCTGATACATGTTGATGACAGTTCTGTACAGGTTTGATGTTCACAGGACGTTAGCTGCTAACCACAGCAGAAGCTACATGTCGCTTCACAAAAATCAAACCATGAAATGTCCATCTCAGTGTTTTCCACAAAGAAAGGTTAGAAAAGCTACATACAGCTCTTTTTACGGAGAAAATATGTTTAAATCTACAGCAGATCCGTTATAGCTCTTTATTCAACAAGTTTCTGTACAACGGCAGTAAAATGAAAAGTGCTGACATCAAAACACGATGCCACATTAATGACATCAAAAACCGTCAGAGAGCTGCGCCGCGAGGAAAATTCACTTAGAAAACACAAATAAATCCTTCAGAACTGGCTCAGATTCACATTAACTCAGTGTAGAGGCTTAAATAAAACAAATACATTAGAATTATAGAATAAAAATAATGCTACTCTTTAAAATTACAAAAATTAAGACAGAAAACGTATTTACAAGTGCATTTCATGAGGTAAAATGGAGCTAACAAAGGCTAATGCTTACTGTTTTTAATTTACTAAGAAACGTTTATTAGATTCAGGTTCAGGGTTTTTAATAAAGTCATTGTCTAATGATAAAGCATCAGTGAAGGGTTTTTAACGAGACAAAATGACAAAGATAATCTCAAAGGAAATCTTAGCATATTAGCTTTAGCAAATATTGATATTATCTATTACATCCGGCTCGAATAGAGACTAGCCACGTTCTATTGGCTTTAAATATTAAAACAAATACTTTACAGATTTAAATTCTGGCTTAAATCATTTAAGTTACAATATTAGCAAGTAAGCATTAGCAACTGAAGTAATTAGTGTGACTTTTATTGGCAAATAAAGTGAAAAGATTGCTGTATTATTGGCTCAACAGTGGCTTAGTTTGGCACATTTTTACAATAAACAAGATCCATATGAGTAAATCTTTTATATCCATGTAATGAACAACCATTTATTATAGATAAATAACACTTTAAGCACATATTCACACAGTTAGCATTAGCTGCTAGTGATAAAATATAACTTATTGTGCACTTTTCGGTTTATCCACTTGTAGGTAAATAAATGATATTCACAGTTTGTATATTATTGAAAAATAATGTGCATTTGAGATAGGATTAACTGCTACAGTAAACACTGCTGATATGTTAGCTTTAGCATTAGCCTGTCAGTGAATTATGACTTTTACAAAAGAGTATAAGTCTTAACCTTGGATAAATACTAATAAAACAGAGAAATATATAATATAATATTGTGTTGGCACGTGTCTCGTTTAATCATAAATAACAATATGTAACACATATTTTAAAGTTAGCATGTTAGCTGCTATTTTTGTGTGTCGAATGTTATTTTAGACGGATTATAGACACAGGAAAGTATGCTCAGAAATGTTATATAGATATAACAAGTTTCAATAAAAGGAATGTGTAAGTGCTTTTAAAATGGATATAAATGTAGAATTTAACACGGTGCTGTACAAAGTTAGCATTAGCCGTTTGTGTTCAAGTGAAACAGGATCCACTACAGCTTTTGAACAGACAATAAGATAAATCTTCGCTGGTGCAGCTCTCTTTAGATAAATATCATGTGAAGTGAAACAAGGCGAGCGTCGCTGAGAACAACTCTGTCTTTAACCAAATGTGGACAGATCTTATCTTTTTATTTATTGGATATTTTTTTGTAGCTAAAGCTTCCACAAAATGGCCGCTGTGAATCAGGTTTTAGTCCCTGATTCTGATTATTTTGACAGAAACCGTAACAAAATGCCTGCCTTTAAAATGTAAAACAGACGTCTGCAGACAAAGCTTATGTACACTGGTTTAAAGTTTACCAGTGAACCAGTGATAAAAAGAAAGAAAACAGTTTTATTAGTTTTAACTGACAATTTTAAATATTTTATGCTTTCACAAAATGGCCGCCATAATGTATGTTTTAGTCCAGCCTGTTATCGAAGCTCTGTAAGACGTCTTTTTGTTGACCGCTGCTGTGCTAATGTAAGTAGCATTGAAGCTAACGCTGGCAGTTTACAGCTCCACAGTGAATTCTACTGACATCAGGTGCCTCTAGGATTTATAATAATAGTGTAACAGAGGTAAAAATAGCTTAAAGAATGGCAGAAATGTCATGCTACAGAGACACGACGAGCTTAAAGCAGACTATTGCTATAATACACTTCAAAGACTGGCAGTTTTCAGGATCAGATGAATAATACAAGATTACATTAGGTCTGTGTTTACAAAAGCTAAATGTGACTAAATCAATGTTGTGGAGCCTATGAGTTCTGTAGGAGCAGTGTTTATTAAAATAATAAAAGCTGTGAGTTGTTACCTCTGCTATTTTGCTGTTTATAGTTTGAATAAAGGTTAGAATAACGGGAGATCTGGATTAACAGTTTGGATTAACAGAGCAGTGATATGATTATAACACGAGCTAATGCAGTAAATTGCTCTGATAAATATCATGTTTTAGTTCTCAGGAAATGTGGTTAGCATTAGTTAGCATATTCAGTGTAACTTGTTTAGCAGAACTTTGACAGTATAAATCCAATCGTTTCCGTGTTCTGTAAAGACGGTCGGTTCTCAGCGAGGCTTGCGTTGGCTACGATTTGGCGTCGGTTCAGAGAAAACGCTCGACTCTCCTCCGCCGCTCAGACGGAGGAGGAGCGAGCGTCAGGCTGAACGTCGGCCTCGGGTTCGCGTCGCGGAGGTAGACAGAGAATGACATCACGCAGATCTTATGACATCATCAGTAGGGGACATACTGAACGTGAAACAGTAAAGTTTAATAAAAGTCATTTTGGGCTTCGACGGAAAAGGGGCGGAGTCTCTGGGCCACGTAAAGTCATTCGGAAAGGTTCAGAAGGTTCTACCCAAATAAACAAATAATCCATCTAAAACCTGTTCAAAACCATATAACACCAGTTGAAATCCAACTAAAGCCTGTTCAAAACCATATAAAACCAGTTCAAATCCAACTAAAGCCTGTTCAAAACCATATAAAACCAACTAAAACCTGTTTAAAACCATCTAAAACCAGTTAAAATCCAACTAAAGCCTGTTCAAAACCATATAAAACCAGTTCAAATCCAACTAAAGCCTGTTCAAAACCATATAAAACCAGTTCAAGTCCAACTAAAACCTGTTCAAAAACATCTAAAACAGTTCAAATCCAACTAAAAACTGTTAAAATCCAACTAAAACCCGTTCAAGTCCAACTAAAATCTGTTCAAAGCCAACAACCTTTATAAATTCATCTAAAACCTGTTCAAATCCAACCAAAGCCTGTTCAAAACCATATAAAACCAACTAAAACCTGTTCAAATCCAACTAAAACTGCTTCAAAACCACCTAAAACCAGTTTAAAACCATATAAAACCTGATCAAATCCATCGAAATCCTGTTCAAGTCCAACTAAAACCTGTTCGAATCCATCTAAAATCTGTTTGAATCCAACTAAAACCTGTTCAAATCCAACTAAAACCAGTTTGAGTCGAAATAAAACCTGTACAAAAACATATAAAACTGTTAAAATCCAACTAAAACCAGTTCAAGTCCAACTAAAATCTGTTCAAAGCCAACTAAAACCTTTATAAATTCATCTAAAACCTGTTCAAATCTATCTAAAACCTGTCCTACTAAAACCAGTTCAAAACTAAAACCAGTTCAGGCCCATCTAAAACCTGTTCAAATACATCAAAAACTTTTTCAAATCCAACTAAAACCTGTTAAAATCCAACTAAAACCAGTTCAAGTCCAGCAAGAAACCTGTTCAAATCCAACTAAAACCTGTTCAAATCCATCTAAAACCAGTTTAAAACCACATAAAACCTGTTTAAATCCAACTTAAACCTGTTCAAATCCATCTAAAACCTGTTCAAACCCTTACGTTAATAAAACGACTAAAAACAGAACCAAAAGTGTCTCTAAACATTGAACTAAACCAAAATTCGTTGTTGATTGTATTTTGGTTTGAAGTTCAGTGAGAGACTTCTTTTGCTTCTGCATTTAGTCCCAGAGACTCATCCCCCTTTTCACCCGTCGGCCAATCAGATAAATACAGCGATCAATACGAAGATCGATCGGTGGCAGGCTCAGTGTTTTCAGGATTTGTTCGAGGCGTCTTCGAGGATGATGTTTAATGGAGTGTGACTGTCTTTTTTGGCGGACGACCCTCTGAACTCACTGTCAATAATAATAATAATAATGATAATAATAATAATAATAAAAGTTTGTGTTATATCTGTGAGGACACTTTGAGCCTAAATGAACATTGAGTGGGTTGATCATGGGTCACAGGTGAATTTATTTGGGGTTCATCATAAAATTTAACCCGAAAAATCCTAACCTAACCCTAATGTAAATGGACAGAATAATCAACAGGAAAAAAAGAAAAATAAATAAATATGAGGCATGAGATAAACAAAAGGCATTAGTGAATTAAACAGCACTAGAAAAAAAAATTATGCAAAAATAAACAAAACACAAAAATGTGAAGAAAAAAAAAAATTCACCAAATTGACACAAATGGACCAAAAGATTGGGTCATGATCTTTAGCTTTTTAAAATACTGGTGCTCTTAAAAAGACTGGAAAACTATTGCTTTAAATAAATTATATTTTTCTTTGGGAATAATGGGAATAATAGAAAAAGATCTGACAAAATGTGAAAAAAGCAGGAGAAAAAAAAACAGGTTATGTTTGAGCATAAATGAAACATACAGTATTCTACATTAGCAGGTGTTTGAACTTTAATCTGTTCCAGAAAGTAATCTTCTCTGTGTATTTGATGAGACTAAACTCTGTCACGGTTGTTGTTTTGGTTCCTGTTGATCAGACTTCACAGATTTAAGACTCTCCTCCCAAACTCAGACCCACGATTCTATAAAAACGAGAGACGGCTGAATCTAAATGAGATAAACTCGATTTAAATAAGGCCTTTTTTCTCTGTAAATGTATTAATAATCATCCTCACAGATATATTCAGACTGATACGAGTGTGAGATGTCAGTGATAAACAGCAGATGGAGGTGGGCTCAGTCCAGATTCTCGCTGGGATCCATATGTCGTCAGATCCCACTGTGTGCTCTCTGTGTTTTTAGACTGTGTTCTGTTCTAATCTCGTTCAGAGGGTCGTCTGTCTCCATCTTTCTTCTTGGTCAGTTTTTGGGGTTTTTTCTCCAGTTTTCCGTCGTCTTTACCTTCGTCACTCCCAGTTTTATGTTCTCTCTTGGACAAACAACAAGAACTTTGATTTTAACAAAAAAACTGTGAAAAACTTCTGCAAATGCCACTGTTCCACAATAATTACACTTAACATTAAAATAATAAGTTTAGACTCAGAACACTTCAGATTAGTTTTTTTTTTCTGTAGGATTTGCTCATTTATTTTAATCGAACTGAATCTGTTTTTCTGAAGACGACGAGCGACTTCAGTGGAGTCTGATGTTGTTTGTCCAAGTGGAGATGCCGTACCTAAGATGGCCGACCTTTCATGGAGAACTCTTGGAGCCAAACGGGGCGTGACACACTTCTGGTTTGCCCAGTTGTTTTGGGGTTTTTTTTGCATCTGGTTGTTGATCAGTTCAGACGACGGAGGGCTGTGATTGGCCGGTTCAGACGACGGAGGGCTGTGATTGGCCGGTTCAGACGACGGAGGGCTGTGATTGGCTGGTTCAGTTTGATGCAGGGCTGTGATTGGCCGGTTCAGACGACGGAGGGCTGTGATTGGCTGGTTCAGACCACGGTGCTGACGGAGGGCTGTGATTGGCCGGCTCAGACCACGGTGCTGACGGAGGGCTGTGATTGGCCGGCTCAGACCACGGTGCTGACGGAGGGCTGTGATTGGCCGGCTCAGACCACGGTGCTGACGGAGGGGTCTGATAGGTTGAGCTGGCCGGTGATGTCGGTGGGGTACGGCTGCAGAGACACATCGGAGACAGAGGTCAGTACAGACTCCACTCTGGACTCTGTCCTCCCACAAACTCACAACAGATCAACGCCATGTAGGTCATAACCTGGGTTTTTTATTAGTTTTAACCTGGTTCTTATTGTTCAGAGTGTGTCCGACTGTAGACGGTCCCTTTAAGACCCCAGACAAATTAAAGTCTGATATATTTTTCACTTTATGGAGCGGACTGTCTGACTGTCTTATTTAAGCTTTTTTATATGTTTTTTATAAAGAGTAGAGGTGTCATATTCAATCTGTCCACTAGGTGTCAGCCTCTGAAGAAGTTGGGTGGATATTTTTTTATAGTTTTGTTTGATGGCAGTTTATCGACATATTCAGGACTTTTTTCTCACAGAACTTTTATAAAAGTAGTTTTATTCTGTAAAACTCTCGAATAGTTCAGTGCTTTAGTGTTTTGTGTTTCCTGGATCCATTCACTGTTAAATTAACTTCATTCATCCTCTCGACACGAGGACTGTTTTTCATTTGTGTGTACGACTAATGAATAAGTCGACTAATCTTTCTCCAGTAACATATATTTCTCATGTGTGTAGCTTCTTTTTTGTCCATTATATTTTTCTTTCATGCTTCTTTAGTCTCTTAGCACCTGCACCTTTTTCTTCATCCACTCTTGCAGCGTGTCTTTGTCTGTTCTGGATTATTATTTTTATTGTTTATGTATGGGGTTTTGTCATATATTTGCAGGGTTTTGTGGTGTTTAGTTGTGTATTTGTGGTTTATTTGTGGTGTTTATTTTGTATTTGTGGTGTTTTGTTGTGTATTTGCGGTGTTTTATTGTGTATTTGTGGTGTTTTGTTGTGTATTTGTGGTGTTTTATTGTGTATTTGTGGTGTTTTGTGGTGTTTTATCGTGTATTTGCGGTGTTTTATTGTGTATTTGTGGTGTTTTATTGTGTATTTGTGGTGTTTTGTGGTGTTTTATCGTGTATTTGCGGTGTTTTATTGTGTATTTGTGGTGTTTTATTGTGTATTTGTGGTGTTTTGTGGTGTTTTATCGTGTTTTTGTGGTTTATTTGTGATGTTTTATCGTGTATTTGCAGTGTTTTGTGGTGTTTTATTGTGTATTTGCAGTGTTTTCTGGTGTTTTATTGTGTATTTGTGGTGTTTTGTCTTGTTTTATTGTGTATTTGCGGTGTTTTGTGGTGTTTTATTGTGTATTTGTGGTGTTTTATCGTGTTTTTGTGGTTTATTTGTGGTGTTTATCGTGTATTTGGGGCGTTTTGTGCAGATTCAGGTCGTTCTTGCAGGAGGACAGAGGCAGTGTGTGTATGGGACACCATTCAAATCCACTGAGAAAACACTGATAGAGAAAGAATAGAGAGATGATCACAAAGAAACATGGTTAGGCCCCTCCCACCGCTCCAGGATCCGACCAATCACGCAGCTCGCTGCGAAGGGCCATGTCTTTTGGACCAATCAGACGGCTCTCTGTGGACGGTCTTTAATGAGGAGATGAGATCCTCATTAAAACAAATGGAACAGAAGCACTTCCCTGAGATTCTCTGTGGGTCTCACACAAAAACCCACTTTGGCACAATTTACACAAGATTCACAGGAAGTTCACAGCAAACAATATTTATCACTTCAAAAAAAAAAAAAAAATTCAGAAAGTGGAATCAGAAAAATCATAAAAGCATGAGATCAGGATTTTTTTTCTTAAACTTTGAGAGCTTCTTTTCAGAAACAGAGAGATTGTAGCTGTTGTTTCCTAAAGACTTCCTTCTGCAAAGATATTAGCATCACTAACTACAAATGTTGTAGCTAACTTTCCAAAGCCTTTGTTGATCATTCTGCTGAATGAACACTTGTTGATGTCATGCTTTTAGACCAGACTCTTTTGTTTCAATCACGTGACGCTGAAAAGAAAGAGAGAGTTATGTCCCTTCGTCCTGAGAATCTGAAACAGAAACTGAGTTAGACTCTGCGCTGCTTTGGACCTGCTGAGGACAGACTCCTGCAAAGGATGATGGGAGTTTAGATGCTGCAAAGGATGATGGGAGTGTGGAAGCGGCAGGAGATGGATGTGACAGTGATGAAAGGATCAGGACAGACTGCCTTCAGATGGAGACGCGTCTGAGGTTTTTACAAAAACCACCACAAACGTAGGTTAAAAGTGACTCTTTTTCTGTAAAATTCTAAATAAAACTGTGTGAAGCATCTTTAAAAAGTAAAATATTTAATTTAAATGTAAAGTGGACACGTTTCCACATTCAAGTGTCTGTGTTTCAGCAATTTAACATTTATCACAAAAGCTTTATGCAGCTCACCGTCGTTTCTCGGTGTTAGCATTACTAACTACACAGACTAGCGTTAGCTCTGGTCGCTAATCCACGCTGCGTCCGTTTGAAGGCAGTGTTGAGACAGACAGAGACAGAGACCACACAGGCTGGACCTCGTCCCTTTGCAAGAGGACGACTCAGACCGAACTAAACCCGGACTTCATTCAGACTCGACCTGGACTCTGCCCAGACCTGACCCTGCTTACGCTGCGTTTGTCTGTGGCTTTGTTTGTTCACGTTGCGCCGTTTGGAGGGAATCTCATGACTCAGCAAAAACATGGCGGCCATGATGACTCAACAAACAGGGAACAAGTGAGGAACAAGTGAAGGAAACAGGAAGGAGGAGATGAGGAGACACGGCAACTCAAAATGCTCACTTGTTGACTTCACTAAAGTTAGCCTAAGCCTCCTGTTCAGGAAGCGGGCTAACGTGTTAGCTTGTGTGGTCAGTTCCTTTGGTCCGTTTATATATACATGCTCTGCTCTGGTTTAGGCTGAAGCTTATTGTATTTGTGAGACACTGGTCCAATATCAAAGAATGAATCTAAACCTAAATCTTTTGTTTTTAACGTTAGACTTTAGTGAAGTTAAACTGTGAGAAAAGCTGCTGTTTGAGTTTTGTGTAGAAGACAAACAGGTAAAGGATGGAGGTGTTAGGACATGAACAGATGAGTGTAAAGGACAGGTAAAGGACAGGTGAGTCTGGGGACAAAAAGTGGGCGTGGCTTTATGTCCTTAATGTAACATACAGTGTTTTTGACAAAATAAAGAAACAGACAAAGAGACAGATATACGTTCAAACGAAATACTGGAGATTTATCCAACAGGTGAGGGACAGGTGAGGGACAGGTGAGAAATGGAAGTGGGTGTGGTTTCAGCTGCAGAACACTGTAAAACTCGGCTAAAGACTATGAAGGATCCAGTCTAATTTTCTTGGAGCCATAACCGTGAGCTCTGGAGGTCTCATCATCATGTGATCAAACCTCACCTCGTCACACGGTTCAGGTGAGCATTTGATCATTTTACTCTTGAGACACAGTCCTTAAAAATCAGTCAGGAATCTTCACTAAAGGGCCTCTGCTTTATGTGCTTTTTTAATGTTATTATCAAAGAACACTGTGGTAGTTTATGTAAATGAGTGTCTATAACCAGCGTCTTTAGGTGCACAGGGATTACTTCAGTTTATTTGAGTTTATTTCTGTCGGTCTGACGGAGGTTTTACAGTGCACACAGTGAACAGAAAAAAGGACAGATTTGTGATGGAGCACACAGATAACAGACAAATACACAATGGACACAATAATGACAGATATGGACAGACAACAGACAGGTGAGAAGACAGGTAAAGCAGGTAAAGCAGGAAGTGGGCGTGGCTTCTGTCTTACCGTGGAGTCGCCGTCCGCCCTACGGTGTTTGAGGTCGCAGCTGCCAGTGATGGACCTAAAAGAGGGTTTCAGTTTGGGCTCGGGCTCTGCTCTACCACTTTTCCTATCCTAAAATAGATACGAAGGGGGCACAGACCGTTAGCACAGCGCTAACCGCTAACAAACCCCACCCACTGACATCGACAGGCCCCTCCCACTGACAAACACCTGCATGTGTCTTTAATGCGGTGGAATGTGGTGAGATGTGAACCGTCCAAAGAGTGCGCCTTCATTTTGGTCAAAACTTTAGAATCCTCAAAAACCAGTGTGTTTTCATTTAATCAGGAATCTACACCTTTGACCTGCTTTAGTTCAGAGGTCAAAGGTGAGGGTCTGAAGCTGGTCCCCATCAGGAGCAGGTACAACATGATCCTTGTTTGTCCAGAGCAAACCCCTCGGAACAGCTCCAGGTAGGTCAGGGGTCTGCTCTGAGGTAGGTCAGGGGTCAGGGGTCTGCTCTGAGATGGGTCAGGGGTCAGGGGTCTGCTCTGAGATGGGTCAGGGGTCTGCTCTGAGATGGGTCAGGGGTCAAGGGTCTGGTCTGAGGGGGGTCAGGGGTCAGGGGTCTGCTCTGAGGGGGGTCAGGGGTCAGGGGTCAGCTCTGAGATGGGTCAGGGGTCAAGTGTCTGAGTTTTTTAAAACAGAGCAATGACAGCATATGAAGTCCAACAAGTGCTAATGGTCCTTTAAAGACAGAGCTGGGCCTGGGTCAGTCTCACAGACCAGGACCCTCTCTGTGAACCACAGACTGGCCTGTTTTATGTTCTCAAAATGAAGGGACCTTTGGACTGGTGTGTTTGTGTTGAATGTCTCACAATGAACTTATATCTGACAGAACACACAGACTAGAACTGCTCTACAGCCTCGACACATGAAGGAACCACGGATCTACAACACAGTCACAGAGTTATAGACGTCACCAACAGAATAAAGCATCTCTGAGCAGTTCATCGCATCAGTTCTTCACATAAACTCGAGGTCTGAGCAAGAAAACAGGCTGGAACGGTCCCACTGACTGCCTCTGACCCTGTTTGAGATAAAGATACAAACCTGTAGACCTCACTACGACATAAACATACATTAATGTAGATAACAACATAGACTTTCCTTTGTTTTCATAAACTGCTGACTCATGAAAAGTGTAAACACTAAAGATGACGTATTTTTTCTAAAAGAGTCGCTGGGGTCTTAAACCTCTCGGTCTGTGATCCAGGTACCGTTCCAGCCTGGTCCTGGTCTGGGTCTGTTCCTCGGATGAAGATGGTTCAGTAAAACAGAGCGCTCCGTTTTACTGCAGCGGTCGGCGTCCACAAACACACCACGACAGCGTTAGCATTAGCATTAGCTTCAGGTTTTATATGAAACACACAGGAAACTGAACCAAAGCAAAGCAGAGGATCCTGACACTGGGGTAATAAAGGGGCGGGGTCTGAGGGGCGGGGTTATTCAACATGGGTGGGGTTTACTCAAAAGGGGCGGGGTTAATGGATGATGCCATGTTGGGGGTCCATTATAACAGAGCTGCTATAATGCCACTTCCTCTTGCTATGGTGTCACTTCCTGCTGAAGGAAAAGGGGAGGAGCTTGAGCGAGGTTAGAAATAAAGGAATGGCAGCAGCACACGATGGTCCGCAGCATGAACCCTTCATGTCGACATCAGAACGAGCTCAGAGCGAACGGAGCTGGGTCTGAAACACTTCTGCTTCAGTTTCTGTCAAATCTAGGACCAACAGCAGAGAACCAGCTCAAACCTGAACGAACGGCTGCAGCTTTAACCACCGCCAGGAACCCACGTCTAGAACCACACTCACTAGCTCCTAAATCTCATAAAATTATAAAATCATAGCACACGGTTAAAGTTCTAGTTGCTGGTTTAGCAGCAGTGACCTTTTTTTAAAAAAAAAAAGATCAAACCAGACCAATTTTTCACCACAAAATACTAATACGTTACATTAAATGGAAGTTTATAGCTGACCTGAACCTTTTCTCTTTGAAGTTACCGTTGTAGACTGTAGTGATCCTGGAATTATCTCTGTCTCGTTAAACACTGCGTCCAAGCCCTTGTTTAATTTGCTGCTGTTTCTCTATTTTTATCTTTTTTGAGCTGTTTCTCTGTAAAATAAGTCATATTTCCAACAGAATAACCCATTTCCTTGGTTTATTTCCTTGTTCCTTCGTTGTTGACATCAGTGTCGACCAATGGGAGCGCTCCTTTTTACCTGAAGTGAGCTGTGATTGGACAAAATCCTGCTGTGGACTGATCATTCTCATCTATTAAAATCCTTCATTATAAAGACTAGATCACGTCTTAATGATTCTGTTACAATAAACTTTAGGAGATTACACTGAAAAACAAACTAAACAGAAAAAAATCAGGTCTTAACGTGAACCGGCTCAGAGACAGACACAGAGTTACAGCAGAAACTGAAGCAGAAACACCAGAAAAGATCAGACTCCAGCTCTGAACAGCTTCAACATTTTCACAACATTGTCAGTTAATAATGGTTCAGTGGAAGACTTGGATTTCCAGGTTTAACATTAAACAGAAACACAAACCCTTGAACTGGACTGACCCCAGTGGTCAGAGTTGGTACTGCAGTTTCCCCAAAGAAACATAAAACTGAAGCCTGTGCAGAACTGGACTAAAACAGGACTAGAACTGGACCAGAACAGGACTAGAACTGGACTAAAACAGGACTAGAACTGGACCAGAACAGGACTAGAACTGGACTAAAACAGGACTAGAACTGGACCAGAACAGGACTAGAACTGGACTAAAACAGGACTAGAACTGGACCAGAACAGGACTAGAACTGGATTAATACAGGACTAGAACTGGACTAAAACAGGACCAGAACTGGACCAGAACTGGACTAGAACTGGACTAGAACTGGACCAGAACTGGACCAGAACTGGACTAGAACTGGACCAGAACTGGACCAGAACTGGACCAGAACTGGACCAGAACAGGACCAGAACTGGATCAGAACTGGACCAGAACTGGACCAGAACTGGACTAGAACTGAGAGTACTGACTGTCAAACACAAAACATCTGTAAATTGTCTCTGAGTGATTTTTATTTGTGAGATCAAATGAAATGTAAAATACACTGCTTTTATTGAGATATAGATATTTACATGTGTCTTTTTGTAGAAGTAAAAGTAAAACGTAATGACAGCCAATCAGCAGACATTATTAGCCTCTGAAGTTTCAAATGTCAGAAGATCATCCGTTTTAAAACAGGACTAAAAGACAGTGCGGCGTTTGTTTTTGTGGGTTCTGCAGCACCAACTCTTTCTGTTTCTCTGAGGTTTTCAGTCCGAGCAGCTTCAGTTTCATTAATAATCCCTTTTCTTTCATAAATGTTTGATCAGAGAACGATCTGTGTTCGTCTGCAGTGACCTCTGACCTCCCTCGGTCAGCTTTAACACGCAGCTGTTCATATCTGTGTAATGCTAATGAAGCGTTAGCCCTTTAGCTGTTAGCGTCTGGTGTTTGAAATGCTAATGAGCCACTAGCTTGATGCTAATGGAGTGAACAGAGCAGCTGCTGCACATCTGGAGCACATCTGGAGCTGAGACACAGACGGGTCCGGTTTGAGCTTCAGACGAAGTATACTTCAGATCTGAGCAGGTTTAAATCCAGCTCTGGTCCAGGTCTGGTCCAGGTCTGGTCTGTTTTGGTCCAGGTCTGGTCCAGGTCTGGTCTGTTTTGGTCCAGGTCTGGTCCAGGTCTGGTCTGGTTTGGTCCAGGTCTGGTCCAGTCTGGTCTGGTCCTGGTCTGGTTTGGTCCAGGTCTGGTCTGGTCAGACCAGAGACCAGACAGAGACCAGACAGAGACCAGACAGAGACCAGACTGAGACCAGACTGAGACCAGACAGAGACCAGACTGAGACCAGACAAAGACCAGACTGTAGACTGTCCACCAGGAGGCGCTGAATAAATAGTTTTCAATTATATCTTACTATTCTTAAAAAAACAATACTATATTCCAATATTATTTTTACTCTAAATTTAAACTTAAATATAAATAATTTGCTAGTCTAATTATCTGGTTATCATCATTAATAATAATGAATTATTTAATTAGTAATTTTACAAAAATAGTCCATGTTAATCATTTGTTAAGTGTATTTTCTACATGATCTATCTGTAGGTTCTCATTTGTTTTATTGTTTTACAGTAATTCCATGTATTTACTCCAGTCATTTATTATTTTAGCTTTTACATGTTTTTACAGCATTTCACTGTAAATATTTCAGAGTAGTTTTTCTTTCGCTCGAGTCCTGAGCCGACTCGTGAGGAAATCTTCTGTAAATGAATAAATGATAAAGTCTGAGTAAATAATGAACCTCTGTCGGCTCCATTCAGGTCAGAATCATCAGACGACTCGTAAATTTAACGAAGCGTTACAGTAAACCTCAGAACCTCTGTGTTTTAAATCTAATCACGTCAGGTCTCGGCCGACGACCACAGTCTCATCGTTTTCTGTTTCTGACCCACTTCATCAAACATTAACTGTTCACCACACGCTTCCAATAAACCCCGGCCCAGGATAGAACCCTGCAAAACGCTCCAGAACCCTCCAGAACCCTGCAGAACCCTCCAGAACCCTCCAGAACCCAACTCAAAACCCTCCAGAACCCTCCAGAACCCAACTTAAAATCCTCCAGAACCCTCCAGAACCCAACTCAAACCCTCTAGAACCCTCCAGAACCCTCCAGAACCCAACTCAAACCCTCTAGAACCCTCCAGAAAAACAGATTCAAAGCCATTACATTTAAAACAAAAAAACACCCAAACCACTAAAACCAGGCTCCATTTAAAAAGGATGTTTAGCAGCAGCTGTTTTTCATGAAGACGTTGGGTTTGGAGAAGCAGACAGGAGCAGTGACACAGGATTAGAACAGGTTTTAGATGGATTTAAACGGGCTTTAGTTGTACATGTTGTGTACATTTCTCTATAAATCACAAATTTAATTGAAATGGAGAGTGAAGTGGAGCTGCTCCTGTCTGCTCCTCCAAACTCACATCTGTCTGCTTTACAGAATAAAACAGAACCAGATTGAATCTCTGATCAGAACAGAGCTGGAGCCTGGTTTGTTTTGGAGCTATTTACAGGAAACAGCCGTAAACAGAGGAGTTACTTCAGAGTAAAACGCTCTGTGTTTTATTTTCAGAATAAAACCGTAAAGTGTGAAACGTCACCTGAAGGTTCTTCCTCCAAACGTTGACGGCGGCGAACGCCAACTGCATCTGTTTCCGTCGAGCGTCTTTGTGTCGTTTGTAGGCGATCTCGATGAAGATCAGGAAAATCCCAGCCACGATTCCTCCAGCCACCAGCATGAAGACTCCTGAAGGGAAAACCAGACAAAACCGGGTCAGGGCCGGGTAGAACCGGGTCGGGACCAGGTCTGAACCCGGCCCGTCTCTGACCTGCCATGTTCTCGAAGGTGAGCGTCGCCGGGGCGTTGCTCCGAGAGTCACACTCCTGATACCGGACCCAGGTCTTGTCCAGGTCCTCCATGAAGCCGTTCTCATGAGAACTGTGTGGACACAACCACAGACACAGTCAGAACCGTTCTCCGAGGACGACCTTTAACCCTGATGCTCAGAGGGTTTTAATGGTTTTAGTTTTCCCTCAGAGACACTTTGATCCAGTCCAGGATGTTCTCCGTGGTTCCTCAGACTCACCTGTGGTTTTCACCTGAGCTGTTCTAGACCTGTTTTTACATTCTTTCATTCAGTCCACGCTCCCACTACTGTTTTATTAACTAAACTATATTTGCACTCAAAATTTTGAGTAATTTTGCATCCACATTTGAAATCACTTCCAAACTTTTTGCCTCTTCAAGCAACTGAGACTTGTTTTCTTGTTTTTACCTGAGATCAGTGTTTTCTCGTTTTTACCTGAGATCAGTGTTTTCTCGTTTTTACCTGAGATCAGTGTTTTCTTGTTTTTACCTGAGATCAGTGTTTTCTCGTTTTTACCTGAGATCAGTGTTTTCTCGTTTTTACCTGAGATCAGTGTTTTCTCGTTTTTACCTGAGAATGGCGAGTGAGACGTTCTGTTTCCAGGGGCTGTCCTTCCTCATCCCGATCCCGAAGCCGGATCTGAAGAACAGTTCTCCGGTCGTCACCAGGTCACATTTCTGAGACGCCTCAAACTCCAGCACCGCACTGTCCCAGATGAAGGCGTGAAGCTTACTGCAAGTCCAGGGAAAACCGGGACAAAAACAGGTCAAAACCAACTAACACCTGCTGAAATCCACCTGAAACCTGCTGAAATCCCTCTAAACCCTCCTGAACTGGTCCGTACTTGTCTCGGACGGCCTGGATGGCCTCGGCGGCGCTCTCGTAGTTGTGCTTCTCCATGTGACGGTACATGGTGCTTAGCTCCACTTGGCGTCTGAAGTAAATGTCCACTGAGCTCTGCTTCACTGTGGCGTAGATGAACTTATCCGAGGGGTTTCTGAGCTGCAGCGAAAAGAGAGATACGGGTCAAAGACGGGTCAAAGAGAGGGTCAAAGACGGGTCAAAGACGGGTCAAAGAGAGGGTCAAAGACGAGTCAAAGAGAGGGTCAAAGAGAGGGTCAAAGACGGGTCAAAGACGGGTCAAAGACGAGTCAAAGAGAGGGTCAAAGAGAGGGTCAAAGACGGGTCAAAGAGAGGGTCAAAGACAGGTCAAAGACAGGTCAAAGACAGGTCAAAGACGGGTCAAAGACGGGTCAAAGACGGGTCAAAGAGAGGGTCAAAGAGAGGGTCAAAGACAGGTCAAAGACGGGTCAAAGACAGGTCAAAGACAGGTCAAAGACGGGTCAAAGACGGGTCAAAGACGGGTCAAAGAGAGGGTCAAAGACAGGTCAAAGACGGGTCAAAGACAGGTCAAAGACGGGTCAAAGACGGGTCAAAGAGAGGGTCAAAGAGAGGGTCAAAGAGAGGGTCTGGTGCCGCAAAAAAACAGTTTAAATCACAAAACAGGACGTCACACACTTTTATCTGGAAACCTCAGGTGAAAAACAGATTTCACTGCTCAGTGTCTTTATATAGATCTGAGTATGTTGAGAAAGCGGTATCACACAGCGGTATATTACTGTATTTGTTCAGCATTTTTACTGTAGATGGACCGTCATTGAGGCCAGTTTTTTACAGTATTTCACCGTCTATTTACAGTGTGTATTCACCCTGGCTTTGCTGATCTCTTCATCAGGTCTTTTCTACAGTTTTTACCATATATTCTACGACCCTGGGGTCGGTGTTATACAGTATTAAACCGGTGTGACTCACCCTGGGGTCGTTGATGCCAGTGATGCGCTCCTCAGGCCGGTCCAGCACCAGGAAGGCTGCCAGGTTGGCAGTGTACGACGCAACGATGATCATCGCGAAACCTGCCCAAACCATTCCCAGGATTCGAGCTGAGAAACTGCGAGGGGCTCCTGGAAAATAACAAACAAACAGAAAAATACTGTCAAAACAACTCCAGGAAATGCACAGGGCTTTTAAGGAGAATATTTTCCGGGATTTTGTGAACCTTCTCCGATTCCGGAGTTGAGCAGGACTCCCCATGAGAACCACATGGCTGAGGACAGGGTCAGAGCGTCTTCCTCCTCTTCCTCACTGTTCACTTTAAACCTTCCAAACGGGCTGAACACAAACGGCAACATTAATAAGATTAATCAGGTTTACACAGAATTATAATGTTTTTTTACATTACCTTTTTACTTTGAAAAAACAGAGTAAACTGCTTTTTGGCTTTAGTCTTTAGTCTTAGAGTAAAATATGTTTAGAAGGAAAAGCTGTATGTATTGTCATTATGTATTAAACTGTTTTTGTTTAACTAGACTTGTCTAGAAGGTAAATCTGTAGAGTAACAGTGTTATTTTACAGAATAAAACCGTATTTCTCACCTGAATCGGTCTAGTAGGTAAAGCATCACTGCCACCACGTGAACCGAAAGCCCCACTAAAAGCCACAGTGTGCTTTGAAACGGCTGCATGAACGAGTCCAGCGTGCTGCGGGGGATTTCCTGCAACGGCCAATCAGAGGGAGGGGTTCGGTCAGGTGACTCATACGGCCAATCAGAGGGAGGGGTTCGGTCAGGTGACTCATACGGCCAATCAGAGGGAGGGGTTCGGTCAGGTGACTCATACGGCCAATCAGAGGGAGGGGTTCGGTCAGGTGCCAAATTTTTTTTTAACACTTTAGTGTGAAGTGAGTCTTTCTGGAGCTTTCTGTTGATTATTGTGGCGTTAAACCACATTTTGAGCCCGTTAGCCGGCGTTAGCATCAGTAGTTGGGTAGTTAGCATCACTAGCTGCGTAGTTTGCAGGCGTTAGCATCAGTAGTTGGGTAGTTAGCGTCACTAGCTGTGTAGTTAGCCGGCGTTAGCGTCACTAGCTGGTACCTTCTTGACGAGGATGGTGAGGCCCTGGTACTTGAAGGGTTTGGAGAACTCGATGTACTGCGCTCTCTCGTTGTTGATGGTGAGAGGAGCCACGATCATGTCGGCCAGACCCCCCAGCAGCTCTCCCATCATGCCGTTCCACTCCTTCTTGTTACTGTTGTTCACCTGCGGCAGGTAAAACGGGGTCAGACTCGGGAAAACCGGGCCACATCCAACTTAAACCTGTTCAGATCCAAGTTAAACCTGGTCAACTCCAACTAAAGTAAAACTGGTCTGTGATAATACATTTATATAAGTCATTTATATGTAGTATATTTCATACATTATTTACATTTTTTAAATTGTATTGATTATTTTATTTTATATGTTTTCTACATGATGTATCAGTATGTTCTAAACTGTTTTTGTTTTAAATTCATTTATTGAATTCACTAAAGTCAGATCCTGGATTTTACAGTATTTCACTGTAAATATTTGATCTTTAACAGTGAACACGTCGCTGTCGCCGCTGAGTCTGAGCCAAGGTCAGAGGAAAGGAGCCTGTCGCCGTGGCAACAGGCGGGAGTCGGTCGCCCTGGCAACAGGAGGAGGGGGAGGTGATGATGAGGAAGAGGAGGGGGAGGAGGAAGAGGAAGAGGAGGGGGAGGAAGAAGAGGAGGGGGACGTGATGATGAGGAAGCCTCCTCTTCCTCATCATCACGTCAGCTCAGGGGGAGGTGATGATGAGGAAGAGGAGGGGGAGGTGATGATGAGGAAGAGGAGGGGGAGGAAGAGGAGGTGATGATGCAGTGAATCATGATTTGAGAGAAGAGACATGACACTTTCAGAAAAACAAATCTGGAGCCGACGAAACAACACGAAACCCACCGAGACCTGAATTTTATACTTGAATTGTTGTCCAGTCAGACCCATTCCCTCAGAGAAACTGGTCTGAATCTCTTCCCTTCACAGCCATTTCAACAGATTTTTTGGAGATACATTCTCTACAACCTCTGCCCTTCTCTGGATCTGTGTATATTTTATGTTTCTACAGACGTTATGCAGACCTTCTGCATTCGCCTGAACAATATAACGCTCTTCCTACAAACACTGATTAACAGCACATATTATTCTATGTTCTATTATTTCTGCCTGATATTGTTTATTTCTGCAGAACGTCTATTGTTAAACTCTTCTCTTGAGAAAACAAACAGGTTCAAGCGTTCATCCCGAGGGACGACGCGGTGTGAGCCGTACGTACTCGCTCCTGTGTCCCGAACTTGCCGTCGGCCACAAGGTGGACCTCGTACGTGAAGTTCATGCTCATGGCCAGCTTTATCAGGAGGTCTATGCAGAAACCATAACAGCACTGAGGCACGATCGGCTGGCCTGGGACAGAGGGGCATAAAAACACTGGTGAGGGTCCTGCCTGGGACAGAGGGGCATAAAAACACTGGTGAGGGTCCTGCCTGGGACAGAGGGGCATAAAAACACTGGTGAGTGTCCGGCCTGAGACAGAGGGGCATAAAAACACTAAACACATTTTCTCACTCTTACAAAATTCAGTATGAGCAAAAAGAGAAGAATTTTCAGTGTCACCAAAAGAAAAGGAGCCACTTTAAAAGATTAAACCAAGTCTGAACCCGGTCTGAACCCGGTCTGACTCTGACCTGGAATGGTCCCGTTGGGTCCGGTGCAGATGACCTTCTTGATCAGAACTCCGTTAACGGTGTACTCCTCTTTACACGTGCCGTCGGTCTTCGTGGGTTTGACGTAAACGAACGGCTCCTGGTGAATCGTCACGATCTGCAACAAACGGAAGAAGAGTTAATGGAACAAATCCAACTAAAACCTGTTCAAAGCAAAGTAAAACCAGTGCAAATCAGAAAAAACAGTCTCGGAGCTGATATTTACGATGCTCCTGCACAGACTTTTGTCCCCTGACTCTGTTTGGGACGGTGTTCTGCTCCGACCTGTGAACACTCTGGAGGGACGTACCTTGAGTCTGGTGGACATCTGATATCCCAGTGGCTTCTCCGTCTCTCCTCCGGGCCAAATGATCTTCCTCTGAGGGTTCATCACCACCTGAGGGGCAGGTCACAGGAAGTGAAGTCACAGGAAGTGAAGTCACAGGATTTAATGTATGTATGTAAGTATGGGACGTCTGAAAAGTCTCTGGGCTTCGTCCCGTTTGTGTTTCAGGAGAGAACCACACCTTTACCTGTAGGTGTGTCTCTCAGATGTTTACCTGAGTCCCGTTGAAGACCCCGACCTGGACGAGGCGGCCTGGTTTCTGCTGATAGTTCAGGATGCTGTAGGTGGCGAAGCGCCGGTCGCCGTCGTCGTTAAACTCGATCCGTCCCGTTAAACCGTCAGGGTATTTGGACGACATCAGCACCCTGTCGACCAATCAGAGAGCAGCGTTCAGGAGAGGAACCAATCAGAGAGCAGCGTTCAGGAGAGGAACCAATCAGAGAGCAGCGTTGTACTCCACAGAGAGGTCTTACTGAGCATGTGCAAGGCCTATGAACCAATAAACATCTGTCTGTGGAAGAGAACAGCGATCATTTTGTCCTTCTTTTGTGATCAATACTTTTTGTACAAATAGAAATTGTTGAGTTTATTGTTTTAGAAAAACTTTAAAACACATTAAAATTATGAACCAAGACCAACACTGACCTCAGATCAGCTCTTTTTTATTTTGTTTAGGTTTATGTGCTCAGTTCTTCATCGGTGTGAACACACATTAAAACCTCAGGCCTGTATCTGATCTACACAGAATATGATAACGTGGATTAAATATGGTCGATCCCAAAATGGCAGACTGTGTTATGTTCAAGTGAATGAACACTGTTACTGTGTTAATGTGGATCAGGTGCAGCCCTCGGTGCAGCTGCTTCATGGACCACAGCAGCACTTCTACACAGCACACTCCTGCTTCCACCGACAACAACATCTACACAAAGCCTTCAACCTAATGTTTAAATGTGGGCTCCAGTTCCAGTCCCTGACGTGTCTCTGATGTGACACTTTCGACTCTAAACTCTGAGGGTTGTTCAGACTCCGTCGCCTCCGACCGAGCCTCTAATGAGCGCAGACTCGTTCATGGAGAAGACGATCGGATAAAAGAGCGCAGCAGAGTAATGGCTCTGAACGCGGCGCTGGCAGGTCACATGACAGGTCACATGACATCAGCCGCAAACAATGATCCGCTGCGACTGAAGGAAAATAGGTCACAACGAGAGCTTTTATCATCGTTCTGTCACTGCTCCGTCTCGGCTCCAGGACTGAGATTTAACCACAGAGAGATCAGAAAAACCAAGAAGACCAGTTCAAATCCAACTAAGACCAGTCCAAATCCAACTAAAACCAGGTTAACTTCCAAAATGACCTGTTTAAATTCAACCAAAACTATTCAAATCCTACTAAAACCTGTTCAAATTTGTCTAAAACCATTTCCAATCCAAACACAACCAGATAAAACCTGGTGAAGTCTGAGTAAAACCTGATCTAGTCCAAATAAAACCTGTTCAAGACTGACTAAAACCCGTTGGAGTCCATCAGCAGGTCCCTGAGCCCCTCCCATCTGTTCTGCAGTGGTGTTACGTGATGATGTCATTAGGTAACGCACCTCTTGAAGAGCGGGCCGGTCCTCCAGATGTTGGTGTTGCCCACACAGCCTCGAGGCGGCTCCGTGATGTTCTCCTTCTCAAACAGTTCCTGCAGAGACTGGGCCACGACCCCCACAGCGTCCGCGATGTGAGCCGACTCGTTCTTCCCGTTTATCAGCTGCAGCCCCAACAGGCCTGAGGGTCAGAGGTCAGAGGTCAGGGGTCAGAGACAGGACCGGAGCCCTGACCCTGTCTCTGCTGCAGCCTGGGGTCAGAGGTCAGGGGTCAGGACTGAGGAAAACCGGAGCAAGACCAGTTACAACCAAGTCCATTCTAAATAAAACCAGGACAAGACTGGCTAGAACCTACTCACATCCAACTAAAACCTATTAAAATCCACCTAAAACCTGTTCAAATCCATTTAAAACCTGTTGAAACCCTTCCTCAGACTGAGCTGGGACTTGTCCTGGTTTATTCAGGTCTAAATTAAATGAGGTAGACTTTAATTAAAGGAGTTCAGTGTAATCACTCTCAGGGCTGTGCTCAGAGCAGTGCATGCTGGGAGTCCCTCAGCTGTTAGTCCCAGGACCAGACCAGGACAAGACCGGGACCAGACCGGGACCAGGCCAGGCAAGGTCAGACCGGGACCAGACCGGGACCAGACTGGGACCAGACCAGGACCAGACCGGGACCAGACCAGGACCAGACCAGTACCAGTACCAGGACCAGGACCAGACCAGGACCAGACCAGGCCAGGCCAGGTCAGACCAGGACCAGACCGGGACCAGACTGGGACCAGACCAGTACCAGTACCAGGACCAGGACCAGACCAGGACCAGACCAGGCCAGGCCAGGTCAGACCAGGACCAGACCGGGACCAGACTGGGACCAGACCAGGACCAGACCGGGACCAGACCAGGACCAGACCAGGACCAGGTCTAAGCCTCACTGAGTCGTTGTGAACAGCAGCAGAAAGAGTCTCACTGTCCTCAGTTCATACAACACCACCGTTAGCATCATTAGCACTGTTAGCTTAATTAGCACTGTTAGCACCATTAGCATCGTTAGCACTCGGTCTGAAATGCTTGTATTTTCTTCTTCAGGGATTAACTGGAACGAGCTACGGAAGCCCTAAGAGGCCACACAGTCATGACTTTTCCCTGCATTTTCTTTTCATTCCATTTGTTTTCCCAGATTCTGAGTTTTCTATCAACAACGAAAAACGACTCTGTTTAAAGAAAACATGGGAAGTCTTTAAGTCTTTAATTATGAACAGCCACTAACATCCTCAGATGCTAATATCATTAACTGCATTTATTTCAACTAACATTTTCCCGTTTAAATTAGTGAGACTGAAAAACATGATTCCAAATCCACAAGATTCAACTTGTTACTGCAGTATATTCCTACTTTAGCATGCATCCAAAATAAAAAAACAAAACTATAACACGCTAACAGAGCTAGCATGTGGTGTTTTATGAACAGCAACATCAGAGACTTTTTACTCCAAAAGTGAATCTGAACAGAACCTGTCCATAACGGTTCAGAGAGGCTCCAGGTTTTCTGCAGGAACAGTTTCAGAACCAAACTAAAGGTTATTGCTAACATTTCACCTGATTATTTTGTGCAGTAACAATTAACAAAACCCCTTTAATGGCACCAGACTTTAACAGAAATGAGACTTGGAAGAGTTTTTATATTTAATGTCAAGTTAATTAATGTTTGTCGTTATTGTATTACTTTATGTCAACACAGACAGGGAAACTAAATAATATGTTTAAGCTGCTAAGAAACATTTGAGTTTATGCCTAAAATCAGATTAGCCCTGATGTGTTAGCATTGACGTATGTTAGCATGACTCAGCAAAGATCCATAAAACACGTTGCTAATACTTCTCCTTCCAAAAGGAACTATTAGTTTAATCATTTACGCTCTTTACTAGTGTCTGGAATGTTGTTAGATTAAATTAATTTAAGTTTGCGAAAATGCTATCGGACTGTAGTTTACAAAGACTTTACAAAGTTTGAAAATGCTTTTTAATCCACAAAGTTTCTTCATTCAGAACATTAAACAAAATAATATAATACTAATACTATATTATTCATTTACAATGTACAAATAAATTATATGTTGTACAATGCTGATTAGCACTGTTAGCATCTTTTGGCTAACGGTATTCCTATATTTGTTTCTGTGTTTTGTGTCTAAGTTTATATTCTAGTAGTTTAGTCTAAAACTGTTCCCGAGCCGTCCTCAGACTGAGCAGCTGAGCGTCGCCGTCAAAAAATAATGATTCATTTTTAATATTTCTATAAAGGACAATAACAGGAGCGGGGTTTAAAAATGGTGCATTATTTTTATCAGCGACAGTTTGTGAGGAGGTTCTTACAGCGACGGGACGAGGGCAGCTACCGCAGCCAGAGATTTACTCAGAAAATCATTTACAACTGTTTTCTGAGAGAATTATCTTTTGAATAGAGTCCAGTGAGTCTGTTCTTTAGTTTTTGTTCAGAGACCGACAGCTGCAGTGGATTCATCTCCAACATAGTTTCTTTTCTGTGAATCCGTAACAATGGCCTTTTAATCAACAAAAATATGTTAAAACACTAAAGAAAGAAACGATCGCAGCTGAAGAACAAGACAAAACTAAAAATCAAATCTGTTCAACAATGAAGCACACTGACGAGTTTATAATAAAGTGAGAGCAGTCATTTTAAAAACAACATGACAGTGATTTCAGTCAGATCTCAAGGTTTTACACAAACCAAGAGACAGATTCTCTGCAGCTGTGAGACCTGACAAAACATCAGTTTGTGTTCTATTAAAGTTTCTCTGGCTGAGAGAAAACTGCCGACTCATTCAAACCCCACAGTGGGCGGGGCTTCTGTTGACCAATGGGACACAGCATCAGGCAGGAAACAGGAAGCAGGAAGCAGGAAACAGGAAGCAGGAAGCGGCGGCGGCATCTTACCAGAGTTTGCTCACGTCACGTTTACCTCAGCGACTACAGCTACACCCCAGACTTAAATCCCCAGAATCCACCCAAAACCCACTGAGACCACCCAGAATCCACCCAAAACCCACTGAGACCACCCAAAACCTCCTGAGACCACCTAGAATCCACCCAAAACCCACTGAGACCACCCAAAACCCCCTAAGACCACCCAGAATCCACCCAAAACCCACTGAGACCACCCAAAACCCCCTAAGACCACCCAGAATCCACCCAAAACCCACTGAGACCACCCAAAACCTCCTGAGACCACCCAGAATCCACCTAAAACCCACTGAGACCACCCAGAATCCACCCAAACCCCCCTGAGACCACCCAGAATCCACCTAAAACCCACTGAGACCACCCAGAATCCACCCAAAACCCACTGAGACCACTCAGAATCCACCTAAAACCCACTGAGACCACCCAGAATCCACCCAAAACCCACTGAGACCACCCAGAATCCACCTAAAACCCACTGAGACCACCCAGAATTCACCCAAAACCCACTGAGACCACCCAGAATCCACCTAAAACCCCCTGAGACCACCCAAAACCCACTGGGACCACCCAGAATCCACCTAAAACCCCCTGAGACCACCCAAAACCCACTGAGACCACCCAGAATCCACCTAAAACCCCCTGAGACCACCCAGAATCCACCTAAAACCCCCTGAGACCACCCAGAATCCACCCAAAATCCCCTGAGACCACCCAGAATCCACCCAAAACCCACTGAGACCACCCAAAACCTCCTGAGACCACCCAGAATCCACGCAAAACCCACTGAGACCACTCAAAACCCCCTGGGACCACCCAGAATCCACCTAAAACCCACTGAGACTACCCATAATCCACCTAAAACCCCCTGAGACCACCCAGAATCCACCCAAAACCCCCTGAGACCACACAGAATCCACCCAAAACCCCCTGAGACCACCCAGAATCCACCTTAAAAACCCCTGAGACCACCCAGAATCCACCCAAAACCCCCTGAGACCACCCAGAATCCACCTAAAACCCACTGAGACCACCCAGAATCCACCTAAAACCCCCTGAGACCACCCAAAACCCCCTGAGACCACCCAGAATCCACCTAAAACCCCCTGAGACCACCCAGAATCCACCTAAAACCCACTGAGAACCTTTTAGGAGTAATTAACTTAAGTCTCCACTGAGCATGCTCCATGTGAACAGAGACCGAGCTCACACTGAACCCGACGGGACCCTGCACCGTCCGGGGGTCATTGTATTCCTAAAGGTTAAAGGTTATTCTGCCAAAAGAGATCAACCTGTTTTTTTAACCTGCAGCAGCAGAAACAAGAAGATATTTGTGCCATAATTAGGATTCGGCTCAAAAAAAAAAAAAAAAAAATCCTGTAAAATAATAGTGAAAGTGGTGTAATTTAGAGCAGCGTGGACTGAGGAGTCTCTGGACGGATCACTGAGTCAGGCTCAGAGTAAACGCTGCAGACCACACTGGAACAAACGTAGAAGTCAGGAATATGAAATAACTCTATAATATCTAAAGTAAACAAACAAACACTGCTTTTTTCTAATGAACCACTTAAAGTTAACGAATGAAAATAATTGCTGAACAAATAAGAATAGCACTGTTTCAGTCTTGATTCTGTCTGAAACTTGAACCTAAACTCAAACTGACTCCAACAGAAGATTGAGTTACTGCAGAGTTTTCACTAATGTATTGTGTATCATTAACAGCAACATTAAGTTGTACTTTTTACTGAAGTACATTTCATTGGTTTTTAACACAGTATCTGTACTTCTACTAAAGTACAAGATGTGAGTACTTTTGCCTGAGTACTCTGAGTCCAACATGAAATACAATCAAAAGTCTCACATCAGCTGTTCATGAGTCAGCCCTGTTCGTCTGGAGCAGCTGCAGTCGTTAAGCCCCTCCCCTTCCCTCAGGCCACACCCCTCTGCTTCAAGCCCCTCCCCTTCCCTCGGACAACACCCCTCTGCCTCAAGCCCCTCCCCTTCCCTCACCACACCCTCTGTCGTAAGCCCCCCCCTCTCCTCCCACAAGCCCCTCCCATCTGTTAAGCCCCTCCCCTGAGCAACGGGCGGCGGAGGACACACACTAAAATGAAACAAACAAAAAGATGTTAGACACAGTTAAAGCCACATTTACAACGAGCAGAAGAAGAAGAAAAGGGTGCGGTTCGAACCTTTAAACCTCACTCCTCCGACACTAATGTTTAAACGTTCAACCGCAACAGTCAAAACCAGAGAAGAAGAAGAAGAACACACAGGGACGCTAACCAGAAGCTAACCAAGAGCTAACAGCTAATGAGGATTAGCTTCTTTTGAGTTTAATGAAGAGCAGCTGTTTCCATCCAGCCCTTTAACAGGAGTTTACTGTTTGTATCAAGATTTAACGGTTAATGTGCGACTGCTGTTTTAGTTTTAAATGTAGTTTTAATTCTTTTTATTTAACTTTTATTTTTTGAGTAAAGCAGCGATGCAAAGGATCAAACACATAACACATATTCTGAGTTAAATGAAGGTTTCATTTGTTTAATTTTATTGTTATTTTTAAACCTTTTTTATTTCATTTTAGTAACTCATGTCTAATTAAACGTTTCTTTCTATAAATATGCTGCGTGTACAAACTAAAACTAAAAAAGTATAATTATATATATTTTGTCTTGTCATCCCTGCGACTAACTGTCCACTGTCCAGAGTGACCCTAAGGCCCAGAGCTGCTGGGATAGTCTCCAGCCCCGCGACCCCTAACGGCACCAAACGGGACAAAATGAATGGATGAATATATATTTTCATTTGTGATCATGTTTTAAATTAAATTTTAAATTGATTCTGCTACTTTTATCATATTTTACTCTAATGCTGTTTTCTGATTGGTTTGAGTCTAATGCTGTTTTCTGATTGGTTCATGAGTCTAATGCTGTTTTCTGATTGGTTTGAGTCTAATGCTGTTTTCTGATTGGTTCATGAGTCTAATGCTGTTTTCTGATTGGTTTGAGTCTAATGCTGTTTTCTGATTGGTTCATGAGTCTAATGCTGTTTTCTGATTGGTTCATATGTCTAATGCTGTTTTCTGATTGGTTCATGAGTCTAATGCTGTTTTCTGATTGGTTCATGAGTCTAATGCTGTTTTCTGATTGGTTTAGCTGTGCTCGGAGCTGGATGGGAGCAGGCTGCACACACACCGGTCCAGTCTGGCGTTTCTCTGGTCGTATATCTCACCGTCCGGAGCCTCATTCAGGGCCTTCCCGGTCATCTCTCTTTCTCCGACCAGCCACACGTATCCAGCTCCCGTCATGTTCAGCTGACGGGCCGCTTTGTAGACGGCCGCCGCCTCGTCCTCGCTGCAGGAAGAGGGTACGGAGAGTCACCGGGGTCAAAAATATTTATTAAAGCAAAATAAAGTCTTTAATAAATAGCCCTGAGATTCTGGAGGTCTTCAAATGCATGTTCAGGCCTTTTGGAGGTGTTTTTATTACCTGCCTCCTGCTCTCACGGCTGTACTCTTGTTTGCAGCAGAAAAGCAGCTTGTTTCAGGCTAAAACATGACAAAACAAAATACTATCTGTACTCAGCCATCAGGTTTTTTGTTCACCTGGATTTTTCTTCTTCACTTGGAAGCGGTGAGCTGATAGGACGAAAAAAATTTCTTTTTTAAAAGTCTTTGGAATATGAAGACTTTGCTTTTCTTTCTGAAGAAGCTTTTTTTTAAAAAATTACAACAAGGACCAAACAACGGACTAAACTACAACAATAAAGAAAATTAGATGCTAGTGTTTTTTAATAAAATGTTTTTCAGATTGATGTCCCGCGGTGGTCCTTGGCCTCCAGCAGCAGTATTTATTGCATTATTTTAGCGTTATAAAGCTGTACTAACCTGGCAGACAGAATGATAACCCTCGCCTCCAGGTCCTTGGCCTCCAGCAGCAGCGCCGTCAGGTTTGTGTCTTGGCTGAACAGCAGCACCTTCTCAGCCTGCGTCCCACACAACGACAGCCAAACAACACCACACAACAGTCATAGAACAGGCTACGTTAGCGTTAGCTCCACAAGCCCCGCCCACTTCCTCCCTTTAGACGCCGCCCCCCGCTTCAGCCGCGAACCATGCTGCCTCTCCGCTGCAGAGAGGGCCCAAAAAAACGCCGCTCAAATCAAAGAAAAACAAAGCCCAAAAAGGAGGTGGTGGCAACATGCAACGGGCGCTGTCAATCAAACCAACGACCAATCAGGGACGTGCATTAGGGCAGGAGGGGAGGGGCCTGTAGGGTCAGTGTCCGCAGATCCAAACCGCCGTCTGTAAACATGCAGCCGCCATAGACAGAAGTCCCGCCTCCGGTCGGACCGGGACTTAGAGCTGGAGCCGAGGACCGGAGCCAACGGAGACCGAGGACCGGGTCGGACCGGGTCGGACCGGAGCGGGGCCGAGGACCGGGTCGGTCCAGAGAAGAGACTTAAAGATGCCTAACACTTGTATTTACTGTTGGGGATTAATAAAGTTGAATTGAACTGAGGTAAACCCACAGGGTTTGATAATAATCCCTTCAGTCAGTGACCACCTGGATTTAGCCTCGTCTTTGTCCTAAATTTGAAAACGTGGGTCTGGGGTCTCTTCGCTGAAGGAGGCCCAGCCCTGTCCCTCTCCTCCTCATGTCTCCTTCACTACATCCTCAACCCACCTCTCTGCTCTTCCTCCCTCCTACCTCCTGTCTCCTGTCTCCTCCCTCCTGTCTCCTCCCTCCTAATCTCTCCCAGGTCTGACCTGTCTGATCTGTTAAAAACTGAAATCTTTCTGTCTCAGTCCCGTCTCAGTCCCGTCTCAGACCCGTCTCAGTCCCGTCTCAGACCCGTCTCAGACCCGTCTCAGTCCCGTCTCAGTCCCGTCTCAGACCCGTCTCAGTCCCGTCTCAGACCCGTCTCAGTCCCGTCTCAGACCCGTCTCAGACCCGTCTCAGTCCCGTCTCAGTCCCGTCTCAGACCCGTCTCAGTCCCGTCTCAGACCCGTCTCAGTCCCGTCTCAGTCCCGTCTCAGTCCCGTCTCAGACCCGTCTCAGTCCCGTCTCAGACCCGTCTCAGTCCCGTCTCAGACCCGTCTCAGACCCGTCTCAGGACCAGACCCTGTCCAACGCTGACTCAGTAACAGCTGTCGTCTCCGTCGGCTCTGGTTCACGCTTCATTGCCGTAAAATCCTCCGATCGACAGAGAAAGGGGCGGGGCTTACCTCTCTATGAAAAAGGAAGTAGGAAGTAGGAAGTAGGGAGGGGGACAGGAAATGGCAGAGGGGAGGGCGTCTCCTTCCCGATGCAGGAAACCAATGGAACCAAAGCAAAAGGAGGGATGTGTCCGTCATGTGTCCGGTGGGCGGGGCTAACGCGGCGTCTGCGCTACGATTGGGCGACGTGCAGCATCATGGACCATGCAGAGTTATACCTTAGGTGTTCTCCTGAAGTCAAAGTGCTGTAGGTCCATTTGCTCAAAGTTCCTGTTTTTAGTCTGATGTGTGTTGCACAGAGAAAATACGACAGAGATATGCACAGCGTCAGAACACACACGGAAAACTGCACACGCTCCCAAAGAACAGGGTCATACAGGGGTCACACAGGGGTCAGGGGTCACACAGAGGTTCAGCAGGAGACAGGAAGAGGAACAGGACAGACTCAGCTCAGACTCAAACAAACTCTTTAAATGACACGGTTTTAGAAAGAAATGGACCTTAGCCTTTAGCAGGAACATGCTACTGTCCTGTCCTGGTTTAGACCTGGTTTAGTCCTGGTTTAGACCTGGTTTAGACCTGGTTTAGTCCTGGTTTAGACCTGGTTTAGTCCTGGTTTAGACCTGGTTTAGACCTGGTTTAGTCCTGGTTTAGTCCTGGTTTAATGAAGCCCAGTTTGGCGTTGCTAGCAGGATCCACAGTGGCTTCATTAAACCAAATACAAATGTTCCACAAAAAAACTGTCATAAACCGTTTTAAATCCAGCCTGGTCTTAAAATAGAAGCAAAACCAGACAAGTCCAGACTAAAAATAACCAAAACCTGTCAAAGTCAGAGACGGATCAAATGATTCTAAAAAAAGCTACGGCAAAAAATAAACTAAAGCGAAGACATCAATATAAGACTGATCACAAACACACTTAATTCACAGATAAAGAAACCCTCAAACCAGGACTAAACCAGGACTAAACCAGGACTAAACCAGGACTAAACCAGGTCTAAACCAGGACTAAACCAGGACTTGACCAGGTCTAAACCAGGACTAAACCAGGACTAAACCAGGTCTAAACCAGGACTAAACCAGGTCTAAACCAGGTCTAAACCAGGACTAAACCAGGTCTAAACCAGGACTAAGCCAGGTCTAAACCAGGTCTAAACCAGGACTAAACCAGGTCTAAACCAGGTCTAAACCAGGTCTAAACCAGGTCTAAACCAGGACTAAACCAGGTCTAAACCAGGTCTAAACCAGGACTAAACCAGGTCTAAACCAGGTCTAAACCAGGTCTAAACCAGGTCTAAACCAGGACTAAACCAGGACTAAACCAGGTCTAAACCAGGTCTAAACCAGGTCTTTAAACTCATCATTATTTGATATTATGTCATGTACATGTCTGGTCTGTGGGCGGTTTATCTTTATTCTTTGATTCTATTGTGAGTTAGTTTGTGATTCTTATTGAAGATAAGGAGCTGCTGCTGAGAACAACACAAAAATATGACATTATCTCAAAGTCTGAGGTGAGTCTGGGCCTCGTTTGATGAAAGCCTCAACATGAAGTGGACTCGGACAGAGACAGAGGAGTGAAGGACAGGATTTACACCAATCACAGTCCAGCTGCTCTTAAAGGAACAGTAACAACAACAGAGCGATGGAAAGAGAAGCAGCGCAAGAAAAAGAAGAAGCAGCGAATGAAGTGATGACGTAAGAGCGCTCCACTTCAAAACCTGTCATTATGCCCAAGGGGCCTGGCCCGGGGCACGACACTATGGGCACTCTTAAGAGGAAACCAGGACTAAACCAGGACTAAACCAGGACTAAACCAGGACTAAACCAGGACTAAACCAGGACTAAACCTGGACTAAACCAGGACTAAACCAGGACTAAACCAGGACTAAACCAGGACTAAACCAGGACTAAACCAGGACTAAACCAGGACTAAACCAGGACTAAACCAGGACTAAACCAGGACTAAACCAGGACTAAACCAGGACTAAACCAGGACTAAACCAGGACTTAACCAGGACTAAACCAGGACTAAACCAGGACTAAACCAGGACTAAACCAGGACTAAACCAGGACTAAACCAGGACTAAACCAGGACTAAACCAGGACTAAACCAGGACTAAACCAGGACTAAACCAGGACTAAACCAGGACTAAACCAGGACTAAACCAGGTCTAAACCAGGTCTAAACCAGGACTAAACCAGGTCTAAACCAGGACTAAACCAGGACTAAACCAGGACTAAACCAGGACTAAACCAGGACTAAACCAGGACTAAACCAGGACTAAACCAGGACTAAACCAGGACTAAACCAGGACTAAACCAGGACTAAACCAGGACTAAACCAGGACTAAACCAGGTCTAAACCAGGACTAAACCAGGTCTAAACCAGGTCTAAACCAGGACTAAACCAGGTCTAAACTAGGACTAAACCAGGACTAAACCAGGACTAAACCAGGACTAAACCAGGACTAAACCAGGACTAAACCAGGACTAAACCAGGACTAAACCAGGACTAAACCAGGACTAAACCAGGACTAAACCAGGACTAAACCAGGACTAAACCAGGACTAAACCAGGACTAAACCAGGACTAAACCAGGACTGAACCAGGACTAAACCAGGACTAAACCAGGTCTAAACAAGGACTAAATCTGGTCTAAACCAGGACTAAATCAGGTCTAAACCAGGAGTAAACCTGGTCTAAACTAGGACTAAACCAGGACTAAACCAGGACTAAACCAGGACTACATCATGTCCTGTATCTCTGCTGTTTTAGTCCTGGTTTAGACCCTTTTAGACCTGGTTTAGTCCTGGTTTAGACCTGGTTTAGACCAGGTTTAGTCCAGTTTTGAGCAGGTTTTGAAGAGCTCTACTGGTCTTTGTTGAAGCCCACTCGGTGCCAGGCGTGGTCTGAGCGTAGACGTGTGTTTCACAGAATAAAACATGTTTTCAAAATGTGTCAAAATGGAAGATGCCTTCTTCATGAAGTAAATGTGAGAAATGCCTGAATCTTCTGTGTGTGCTGCAAACAGAAGAAATGAATCTGTTGAAAGTGTGTTGTGTTTGTGGAACGGGCTCAGAGGTGGTTACCGTACTTTCTCAGGTGTCTGATCTTTACTCGAGTATTTATTTATCTGGAGACTTTTTACTTTTAAACAAATATCTGTTCTTTCTACTCCTTACTTTGACAAAACAGTTACTTTTACAACCTTCGCAGACGAAGACATGACGTAAAAGACGTAACTAGCAAAAGGAAGCCAAGCCCCGCCAAAATAAAAGAAGGTTTGTTATTGATATAAACTCATGGAACGTCTAATATTGTTTGGTGATTATGTAATTGTTGTGATGCAGAAACTTGAAAACATTTTTAACACAGGGCTCTGAACTTCTTTTTAAGTACTTCTACTTAAGTACAGAATGTGAGTACTTTTACCACCTCTGATTCATGTTTTGATGTAAAGATCTGGTGAACGCGGTGTCCCGGGCTCTGACTGACTCCTGTGTTCAGTCTGTGGTTCGCGGTGGATCACGGTGGATCGCGGTGGATCACGGTGGATCGCGGTGGATCACGGTGGGTTAAAGCCGAGCGTACCTTGGTCTCGCGCTCCTCCAGCAGCGTCTCGAGCCGTTTCTGAGCAGCGCGGCCTTCGTGGTCGTCGCTCACGATCAGAATGATGTGGTTCCACCTGAACTCCCTCATCAGGTCGAACCAGACCAGGGCCTGGTGCGAGAACGGAGGCACCGTCCTCAGGAACGACAGGTGTATGCTCTGAGGAGAGAGTCCAGGTTAGACCCGCTCTGAACCAGGTTAGACCCGCTCTGAACCAGGTTAGACCAGCTCTGAACCAGGTTAGACCCGCTCTGAACCAGGTTAGACCCGCTCTGAACCAGGTTAGACCAGCTCTGAACCAGGTTAGACCAGCTCTGAACCAGGTTAGACCAGGTCTGAACCAGATCTGGGGCGTACCTTGTCGGAGTAGATGGACATGCGTGTGGTCAGACCCACCACCGGGATTCGATAAAACCCGGCTGTGTACGAGACTGGAGTCGGGGTCAGGTGATCACTGGACTGAGGTGGGTGGCTCACCAGGATCGCATACACCTGCAAAACAAGAGAAGAAGAAAATACACGTTCAAAACAAGAGAAGAAGAAAATACACGTTCAAAACAAGAGAAGAAGAAAATACACGTTCAAAACAAGAAAACATCTGTATTTTCTGTGTTTGGAGTCAGTGACAGGTCGAGCTGCTCAGATGTGGAGCTGTCAATCAAACTGCGCTCATCCAACAACAGCTTTGTTTCTACTGAACACAAAACCCAATCTCTGGAGGCTGTATTCGTGTGATCAGAGAAAGCCATGTTTTCTGTTTTTTGTGAGGAACGTTGCAGTAAAATGCGGTTATTTAACGTCCGTTGCAGTGGATTACGGTTAATCCCTGTTGGTTTCTGACAGCTCTGGATTACAGCTGTGTTTTCAGGACAAACATAATCCCTTTGCTCTGCGCCGTTTTACACTCGTCCCGTCCTGTTCTGAGCTAATCCTTGTGCTCTGGACCGAGTCTGGACTGGAACCGGTCTCACGGCTCAGAATCACACTGATATATTTAAATATTCAGAGGAGACGTGGAATATTCACTGAATCCAACACTGAACTTAACCCTTCAGCTGAAAAATGAACGAGCTGTTGATTAATTGCTTTGCTTCTGTTACAGATTTTATGCTTCGTCCTAAAACTGAACCAATAAAATGGTTCTCTCGCGATTTGAATCTGTGTGAACAAGATCAGAAACATTAACATTAACCCTGTGTCAAGAACAGCTGTGGTTTTACTGAGAAATGGGATGGCGCTAACACTGAGCTAACACGGAGCTAACATAGAGCTAACACGGAGCTAACATAGAGCTAACAGGAAGCTAACATAGAGCTAACATGGAGCTCACATAGAGCTAACAGGAAGCTAACATAGAGCTAACAGGAAGCTAACATAGAGCTAACAGGAAGCTAACATAGAGCTAACATGGAGCTCACATAGAGCTAACATAGAGCTAACAGGAAGCTAACATAGAGCTAACAGGAAGCTAACATAGAGCTAACACAATGCTAACACATAGCTGAGGTGGAGGTGCAGGTGGAGGTGGAGGTGTAGGTGCAGGTGTAGGTGCAGGTGCAGGTGTAGGTGCAGGTGGAGGTGCAGGTGGAGGTGCAGGTGGAGGTGCAGATGCAGGTGGAGGTGGTACCTGGTTGGAGATGAGGTCCTCGCAGACTGACAGAGCCATCTGGATGGCGTTGGGCTTGTGCGTGACGGAGATGGCGTTCATCTTGAACTTGTCTTTGCCGAAGATGGCGTTGGCTTGACTCACAGCTTCTTTAAAAACCTGCTCGTACCGCTTCTGACTCAGAACGGCTCCGATGTTCACCACACGAGGTTCACATCCACAGAACGCCACGGAACAGAAGTGCAGCACGGCCAGGAGCAGGAACCAGCGCAACTCCACTGGAACAAGAGAAGAAGAACTATCAGATTCACTGGAACAAGAGAAGAAGAACTATTAACTCAGCTGGAACAAGAGAAGAAGAACTATCAACTCCACTGGAACAAGAGAAGAAGAACTATTAACTCAGCTGGAACAAGAGAAGAAGAACTATCAACTCCACTGGAACAAGAGAAGAAGAACTATCAGATTCACTGGAACAAGAGAAGAAGAACTATCAGATTCACTGGAACAAGAGAAGAAGAACTATCAACTCCACTGGAACAAGAGAAGAAGAACTATCAACTCCACTGGAACAAGAGAAGAAGAACTATCAGATTCACTGGAACAAGAGAAGAAGAACTATTAACTCAGCTGGAACAAGAGAAGAAGAACTATCAACTCCACTGGAACAAGAGAAGAAGAACTATTAACTCAGCTGGAACAAGAGAAGAAGAACTATCAACTCCACTGGAACAAGAGAAGAAGAACTATTAACTCAGCTGGAACAAGAGAAGAAGAACTATCAACTCCACTGGAACAAGAGAAGAAGAACTATCAACTCCACTGGAACAAGAGAAGAAGAACTATCAGATTCACTGGAACAAGAGAAGAAGAACTATTAACTCAGCTGGAACAAGAGAAGAAGAACTATCAACTCCACTGGAACAAGAGAAGAAGAACTATTAACTCAGCTGGAGTAAGAGAAGAAGAACTATCAACTCCACTGGAACAAGAGAAGAAGAACTATCAGATTCACTGGAACAAGAGAAGAAGAACTATTAACTCAGCTGGAACAAGAGAAGAAGAACTATCAACTCCACTGGAACAAGAGAAGAAGAACTATTAACTCAGCTGGAATAAGAGAAGAAGAACTATCAACTCCACTGGAACAAGAGAAGAAGAACTATTAACTCAGCTGGAACAAGAGAAGAAGAACTATCAACTCCACTGGAACAAGAGAAGAAGAACTATCAGATTCACTGGAACAAGAGAAGAAGAACTATCAACTCCACTGGAACAAGAGAAGAAGAACTATCAGATTCACTGGAACAAGAGAAGAAGAACTATCAACTCCACTGGAACAAGAGAAGAAGAACTATCAACTCAGCTGGAACAAGAGAAGACCCCCGGGACCCCCTCTCTGTGGGACGGGACCAGAGCGGGCCCCGGGGCCACAGACAGGGGCCCTCAGTCACTAATGATGGCGTCTGAATAAACATTGTCTCTAGAAACAGATCTCACCAAAAATATAACTTTCAACGTTTTTACTTTTTTTTTTCCAATTTTTTTTTTCATTTTATATTTACTTCACAGCAACATTTTTGGTCAATATTTTCAGTGTGACGCTGTGTCAATAATAATAATAATAATAATAATAATAATAATAATAATAATAAAGAGTGATTGATCTTGCGTCAGATCCTTGTCCTTCAGATTTTTGTGAAGGTTTTATTGAACATTGATCACGACACTTAAAAAACTGCAGTAAAAATGATCCGATCCTGTTTGTGTTGTATTGTTTTGATTATTTTAAGTGAATAAGGCTTCGATCAAAATGAGATGATTCTGAATAATATCAGAATAAAGCAGATAAACAGGTGGCTCATTATTGACGTTATTAAAATGAACGACTGTAATCGACACTGATCTGGATTGTTCTGAAGGATTTGTGAATCAGTTAGACCTGGACAGAACCGAGTCTGGATCTGTTCAGAACCACGTCTCGTGCACGCTGTGCGCGCGCGCTGAGTCAATGTCAAATCATTGAAAAAGAAAAGGACGAGCGTCATTTGGATCGAAACGAAAAAAAAACCCCAACACACTGGAAACAAGAAAACGGCGATAAATGAATGGATTTAGACACGAGACACAAAAAAGAAACAGAAAGTCCGTCTTACTGCTTCAGGTCCAGGTCTAGGTCCGGTTCCGTTAAATCCAGTCAAATCCGCGTGAGTCTGGAGCAGGACCAGGCGCTTCTCAGTGCGACTGATGCTCTTCACTGGATCCGCTTTAATCCAGGTCCAGACCTGGCTTAGTCCTGGTCTGGTCCTGGTCTGGTCCTGGGCTGGTCTTGGTGCTGGTCTTGGTTCTGTGTGATCCTCAGGTGAAGCGCGCGGGCGTCGTGCGTGCGTCCTGTTGCGTCCTCTCGGCTCTGTTCGCGTTCGGCTCTGTTCGGAAACCTTCGGAAACCTTCGGAGCCGTTCGTCAGGCTCCGCTCGGACTCGGCTCTGGTCCCGGTCCTGGTCTCGGTTCTGGCCCTGGTTCTGCGCGGGCCCGGGTCTGGAGCCGGACTCAGATGTGACCTGATGCACGCGGGCTCGTCCTTGGATCAAGAGGCGCGGGCACGAGCAGGAGCGCGCCGCCGAGGACGCGGCTACGAGCTCTGTTTTAATAAAGACACGTCTCGGTGACTTTGGGCTGAAATAACGTCACATTTAGACGTTTTCTGACGCGTTCTTCCATTTTGTTTAATAAAAAATGTGTTTAATAAAAAATCATTAGCAGCAGATTCTAAATGTTTGGATTTGTACCTGAAGCTTTAACATAAACATGGGTTTCACACACGACATAAACATATAAAATAGATCTGTAAAATATAATATCACAGTTGTACATTTATTATTGACAGAATATTTACATGAAGATCATTTCAACAAACGTATTAAATTCTGTTAAAGACGGACACAGTCTTATATTTACAGGACATTTATGAAAAGAACAGACTGAATGATATAAATCTGTTATTGATTATTTATTGAGTTTCTCTGTTTTACAAATACACTTTTCATATTTATTATTTCATTTATTTATAGGCTGCATATATAACAAATACTCCAATGACATCACAGATTACGGTTTACTGTAAGCACAAATAAATAAATAAATAAATAAAGAGGCTGAGGGTCTGATTCTGTCCAACTGATGTGTGTTTCTATCAGGCTCAGGTGTGTCACAGGTGAGGTCAGAGGTCAGGTGAAACTGAAACAGAAGTTTCATCGGGAGTTTATGAAAATCTCACAGTTCTGACTCAATGTGTGGAGAAAAAACACAGTGAGATGACCTTTGCCCCCTGAGCCCACCAGCCATAGTGCTCAGGCTCTGATTTCTGCTCAGTCCATTTGGTCAGAGGTGTGTCCCAGGTGAGGTCAGGTGACATGGCCCAGACCCGGTCCAGACCCGGTCCAGACCCCGGTCCGGACCCAGTCCAGTTTGAGTCCAGTTTTAAAATGTTTTTAGCTGCTCCAGGTCTGACTCCGCCTCAGCTCCGGTCGTATGTCCATATATGGACATGCTAATCACATGTTAATGAGCACACTCAGAGAACTGTGTTTCCGTTTTGGTTTGGCAGGTCTTGCAGCCGGTTCTCGACACGTCATCTGAGCAGAACCATCGTGTGATTGGTCAGAAATGTCAAGTGGGCGTGGTTAATGTGAGTTCTGCTTGAGTTTCTGATGAAGTATGAAATGGTCAGAATTAACTTTGTTCTTCTTCTTGCCTCCTCAAGAAAAAGAACACGTGTCTGTTCTTGTTGCGATGGACCAGGTTTAGAGTGAATCCCACTAAGAACAAACATTATGAAAACATTCATGAACAAGGCCCACACACATTAAAAATCTCTTTTGCGAGCGTCCCCTGTTTTAGAGTTGAGTCAAATCGACTTGAAGCTGTCGAGAGAAACCAGATCTTTCAGTTCAGTCCAAGAATAAAGTGCAGCAGAAGTCTAGGCCCCGAGAGCTGCACCGGAGAATAAAACAAGAAGAAGACATTGACTTCACTTCTATGATAAAAAGACAGAGCCCTGAGGCACACCTGAGCGGTTTATTAAAGACAGCTCTGAGACGATAAGTATTCAGATTAAAGATGTGTAGAATGTGGTGTGGACAGGTTCAAATCAGCTGCTAATCCAAACTATTTTTAGATTTAGAGGAAGTGTGTTGTGTTTACTGTTGCACACATTGTGCTGTTCATTCCAAGAATAAGGTGCAGCAGGTGAACTGTAGGTAGCAGTAAAAACAGGTGAGTGGCTTTAGCAACTGAGATGGACCCTGTGAAAAAGTGTTTGGCCCCTTCCTGATTTCTTATTTTTTTTGCACAATTGTCAAACATAAATGTTTCAAATCTAATAAATTTAAAGACAAAATAACTCAAGTAAACTCAGAATGCAGTTTTTAAGTGATGCTTTTATTTATTAACCTCACTCAGGCCTGATCACTCTCAGACCTGTTGAATCAAGAAATCACTTCAATAGAACCTGTCTGACAAAGAGACGCAGGACAAAAGATCTAAAAAAGCAAGACATCATTCTTTGATCCAAATAAATTCAGAAACAGAGTGACTGACATCTCTCCTTCTCTTCTTCATTGTTGTATATAATAATATTCTTTCTTTGTTGCACTAAATCTCAGCACATGTCAAAACAAAAGAGCCAAATATAGAACAAATGTATTTATTGCAGGCTCTAAACCACAATTATTCCACAGAAAGCTTTGTAAATGCAGGTTTACTGATGCAAAGAATGAAAAGAAAAGAGTTTATTATTTATTTAATTTGTCATTTCATCACATTTTGTAAATCATTTGCACATATTTCCCATCAGCTGATCATGTGTCACTAGAAACCATTAAACTGCTCGATTTCATTGGGATTATGTAGTGTCTGTGGAGGCTCCGTCTCACAGCTTCTATCTTGTGCAGGTTCCTCCAAAACCTGCAAAAATACCACAAAACACAAGTTACCAACACATTCAGGTGAACGTTTCAGAAACAGACGGGACTGTGTTTAATCCTGACCTGAAGCAATTCTTGTCCCAGAGGAAGTTGCTCTAAAAACAGTGCAGAAATACAGTAGATGTCTAAATCTGTAAAAAGTAAGATTCATATCGTTTGTTCACTGACCCCTGAAGAAATGGCTCCAAAATTTCCTTCGCTGCCGATAAATCCTTTCCAACCCCTGTTTCAGAAGGAAAAACAAAAAGAGGAATATATATTTGACTTTTTTACGGGAGCATGTTGATGGAGGAAAAGAAAATCTTCTGCTTTGAGTCACATTAGCAGCAACTGAAATACCACGATACGATATTAGGACCACATTAAAGACACATTTTGTTTGTCATTATTAGTATGTTGTTTTCATTTCTTCCTCACTACACATAAAAATATAGATTTCTAAACTTTTGCCAAAGGCTTTTGCCATATTAAGTAATGTTTTTGTTTGTTAAAGTCTAAATATTGGGACAGAAATACAACACTCAAAAAACACTCATCCAACAGCTTTATTCACTTGAGTTTCTTTAGTGTTTTAGTTTGAATATGTTTTCCCTTTTCGCTCGTTTTGTGCCCGTCCTGAAACCGCCTGGCTCCGGATCTCAGCAACACGCCCATCTTCCAAAACCCTCTTGTTTATTCAGAATGTGAACTTTTTAATTTGCCCGTGGCTCTAGGCATCGATGTGTTGTGCTCTGCTTCACTTCCTTCACCAAAAGCACACAGCTCACGTCGTTTAGGAACAATACAATACAATACAAACCAGGAACAACACATTTCTCAAGAAAAGCCTGCACTATGTTTTTACAGCTATTCTTGAAACGTTCTTTTGCTCATCTACTGGAAATATCAAAGAAAGGCTACGAATGCTCCCAAATAATATCTTATTTAATGTTTATTGTTCATTTTTTTCTGATTACCTAACATGAAACCTAACATAATCTTATTTATTTATCATTTCTTACTGTTCTCCTTGTCCCAGAGAGCCACCACCACGACACCAGCGATCAGCAGAACTATAATCACCCCCAGCCATTCTCCTGAGGCCTTGTCACTGGATAAATCTGCAATCAAGACAGAAAATAAGGACAAGGATCACTGTGTAAAATACATAACCTTTGAATCATTTAAATATGTCTCTGTCTCTGAGATGAAACAAGAAGAACCCTGCAGCAGCTCTGTCTATTTCTGTTTCTTTACTTCTTTATAATTATTAAAGTTTTTTATGTTTACTTTATGTAGTTTAAGTATGTTTTTGTTAATTCACCATAGTCTGAATTTAATAATCAATCCTTTGGTCCGGACAGTATTTAATTGTTTAAAACACAGGCCACGTTGCATATGAGTGAAATGTTTAAAGCAGCACTGTGTAACTTGTAGCCAGCAGAGGGCGCAGACCCCTCTCTGAAACATAAATATCTGGGCATAAGAATTGATTTAACATAAGCCCCACATTGAAAACCTGCTGAAGAAGCTTAAGTTAAAATTGGGGTTCTTCTTTCAAAATAAATCTTGTTTTTCATTTAAAGCCAGGAAACAGAGGGCTGCTTGCTAAGACAGGACTAAGAACCATTAATGAGAGGGACAAGAGACATTTATGGGATAAAAGTTACGCAGGGCTGCTTTAAGACAAGTTTGAGTCACGTTGAAGTGATTACAGCTCTTCTTTCATAGAAATGGCTTGTGACAGAAACGACGTATCGGCTCATGTGCGTTTGCAAACAAGCTCCTGTATTTGCTGCAGATGCAGAAAAGTACTTTGGACGTATACTGCATCGAGGGAGTAAATGGTTTTAAACTCCAGGAGTCATTCTTTCCATTCGTTCCAACTATGATAGTTCTCATCCCAATGATGGGCCTCTTATACTCGCATCCATCTAAGCTCCTCCGATACTACCATCACACTGCTTTACTCAGAGTGTACTTGAGTCCACAGGAGCCGGTCAGTACATAGGGGTCCGACGGGCCGCTGTACCCCTCACAGTCCACTTCAACTGGACCAAACCTGTAGGTGTTATCCATGTCGGCTCGACACTCCCACTGTAGGAACGAGAAGAAGAATTACACTGTCTGTTTTTGTATTTGCACAACATCAACTATGGCCACTATGGCAACTATATATATATATATATATATATATATATATATATATATATATATATATATATATATATATCTTACCTTAGTCAAGAAATTTCATATTTTCCTCTCCTGCTTCTCTTTTATTAAAAAATAAAATAAAACTGCACCAGTTTTTCCTTAAAAATACAAATCCATTTCACCAAACTGAAGTTTAGAGCTGATTAGAGATTAAACTGTTCTTTAAACTAACTTTTAAAGGCTGTTCACCTGTCCCTCACCTGTCCCTCACCTGTCCCTCACCCGTCCCTCACCTGTCCCTCACCTGTCCCTCACCTGTCCCTCACCTGTCCCTCACCCGTCCCTCACCTGTCCCTCACCTGTCCCTCACCCGTCCCTCACCTGTCCCTCACCTGTCCCTCACCCGTCCCTCACCCGTCCCTCACCCGTCCCTCACCTGTCCCTCACCCGTCCCTCACCTGTCCCTCACCCGTCCCGTCCCTCACCTGTCCCTCACCCGTCCCTCACCCGTCCCTCACCTGTCCCTCACCCGTCCCTCACCCGTCCCTCACCTGTCCCTCACCCGTCCCGTCCCTCACCTGTCCCTCACCCGTCCCTCACCTGTCCCTCACCTGTCCCTCACCCGTCCCTCACTTGTCCCTCACCTGTACGCTGACTCCATCCCAGCCTCTGTTCAGACACTGGACCACGTCTGGGCTGAAGTGCTGGCAGCCGGCGGAGCCCCCCACACACTGAAGCTGAGGCACAGGCCTGGTCCTCCGTCCTGAGGTGTAGTGGCCCCTGTACAGAGTCAGCGCCTGGACGTCCCGCAGCAACACAGGCCCTGCAACCAGAGGTTGGTTAACCCTCAGGGACCCCTCTTATGTGACAGACAGAGACTCTCACAGCTGGTGTCAGCTGAGGAATCCCCGAATAAAGATCTGTTCTAAAACTGAACAAAAGTCAGTTTATATCATCATTAAAAAAGACTCTGGACTGTGACCCAAACAAACCCTCAGCAGTTTCTGTTTCAGTGTTTTTTTTAAAGACAAAGGTGTAGATTGTATAAACAGATCCAATTAAAAAAGAGAGAATCTGTTTCAGCTTCACTTTCTTTAGAAAAATCAGTAAATAAACTCAAACCTTCCATTTATCAAACGTACCGTTGTTGCTGCAGCTGACAGACTCCAAACACACAAACAAAAAGACCACAGCACACTTCATTTTCCTGAATTTAATCAAACAAAAGAGTTCGAATCCAAAATCTATCGGAGCTGTTCCTTTACTGGAAAAAACAAAGACGGAAGGAAAGGTGCATTTAAACCACACCCTCAAACTTTTTTATTATTATTTACAAAGAACAGCAACAGAAATATTTAGACAAAAAACGGATTAGTGCCCCCTCTGGTGGTCAGAACAGGGAAGAGACACATTGGGGTTTTATTTTCAAAAAGGATATAAATATGTAAATTATCTGTTTTTTATGTTCCAAGTGATATATAACATTGTTGGATTTTATTTCTAATAACTGTTTGGTTTTACATTAAATATAGGACCCCCATTGGGACCAATAGAAAATGAATGAATAGTTTTCAAGTCTCACCTTAAACTGAGCTCCATCTGAAGCAGAAAAATGAGTTCTCATTTCAGCTTCATTTTTACAGAAAGTCTTTGTGTTATCGTGAATTTGGAATATTAGGATATTTATGTATTTTAAAGTATACTTCCTTACTTTTCTCTGAAATAGAACTTGTTTAAATCCATCTAAAACCAGTTACAGTTCAGGTGAAACCACGTACAACCGGGTTGGCCCGTCCATCTGGACCCAGTTTACATTGTCAGGAAAAAGTAATTACCCCTTCCTGATTTCTTATTTTTTGCACATTTGTCAAACTTAAATGTTTCAGATCAAATAAATTTAAATATTAGACAACGATAAACTCAAGTGATGATTTTATTTATTAAGGGGAAAAAGCTATCTAAACCTACCTAGCCCTATGTGAAAAAGTAATTACCCCCTAAACCTAATAAACTGGTTGTGCTTCAGCAATAACTGCACCAAGTGTTTGAGAAACAGGCCTGAGTCTGTCTCATCTCTTCAGACTCGTTGGAGGGTTTTGAGCATGAGCCTTGGTCTAGTCCAGACCTAAACCTTCATTTAGTTTATTTGAACCATTCAGAGGTGGACTGGTGTGTGAGTCATGAACTGATGGAGGACACTCTCCTTCAGGATTATTTGGTCCAGAGCAGGATTCATGGTTCCATTGATCACAGTGAGTCGTCCAGGTCCAGAACATCACACTACCACCACCATATTTACTGTTGATGGTGTTCTTTTACTGAAGTGCTGTGTTTTACTTTTACTCCAGATGGAACGGGACAGACTCCTTCCAAAAAGTTCTACTTTTGTCTCGTCACTCACAGAATCTTTTCACAGAAGTCTTGGGGATCCTCAAAACGTTTTTTGCAAAAGTGAGACGAGCCTTTACGTTTTTGGTCAGAAGTGTTTTTTGCCATTTTTGCCTCGTCTCTTTTTATGGATGAGTCTTGACCTCTGACCTTAACGGAGACGAGTGAGGCCTGCAGGTCTTTAGATGTTGTTGTGGTTCTTTTGTGACTCTTGGATGAGTCCTGGGAACATTTTGGTCGGGGTCACACCTGGAAGGTTCACTGTCCCATATTTTCTCTATTTGTGGACAATGGCTCTCACTCTGGTTGGATGAAGCCCCACTGCTTTACAAATATTGGGGTAAACAAGTCTCAGTAAGATTAATTGATGCAGATAAAAATATTTATTCAAAATCCATGATTTTTTCACAACGTCTGATTTGCATCCTGTGATTTTAGCACATAAAATGCAAATATAATTAATATTTACTTCATTAAATATTATACATTAATTATACATTAGTTACTAAAATATTTTATTCATAACGTTTTCTGTGTGAAAATTTGAATCTGCATTTGTGGATCACCTGATAGCACCTCACAAAGATCATTCTGAGACACTTGTTCCACGTTTTGACACACTTAGCCACAGTGTCTGAGTACGAGTATGAGTCTGAGTACGAGTACGAGTCTGAGTACAAGTATGAGTCTGAGTACGAGTATGAGTCTGAGTACGAGTACGAGTATGAGTCTGAGTACAAGTATGAGTCTGAGTACGAGTATGAGTCTGAGTACGAGTATGAGTCTGAGTACAAGTATGAGTCTGAGTATGAGTCTGAGTACGAGTATGAGTCTGAGTACAAGTATGAGTCTGAGTATGAGTCTGAGTACGAGTATGAGTCTGAGTACGAGTATGAGTCTGAGTACAAGTATGAGTCTGAGTACAAGTATGAGTCTGAGTCTGAGTCTGAGTACGAGTATGAGTATGAGTATAAGTATGAGTCTGAATCTGAGCGTGAGTCTGAGTACGAGAATGAGTACAAGTACGAGTATAAGTCTGAGTCTGAGTACGAGTATGAGTCTGGGTCTGAGTCTGAGTCTGAGTACGAGTACGAGTACGAGTCTGAGTATGAGTATGAGTATGAGTCTGAGTCTGAGTACGAGTCTGAGTCTGAGTCTGAGTACGAGTACGAGTCTGAGTATGAGTATGAGTATGAGTATGAGTATAAGTATGAGTCTGAATCTGAGCGTGAGTCTGAGTACGAGAATGAGTACAAGTACGAGTATAAGTCTGAGTCTGAGTACGAGTATGAGTCTGGGTCTGAGTCTGAGTACGAGTACGAGTACGAGTCTGAGTATGAGTATGAGTCTGAGTCTGAGTCTGAGTCTGAGTACGAGTCTGAGTCTGAGCCTGAGTACGAGTATGAGTCTGAGTATGACTCTGAGTCTGAGTACGAGTACGAGTCTGAGTATGACTCTGGTGACGACACAAACAGGAAACACCTTGAGCGTCTCTGCGCCACAGACTCAGTCCTGAAGACGACGAGACAGAACTGAGCTCAGAGTCTGGGACTGGACCAAGACTGAAGTAAATAGGAAGGAGGTTGGTTTAGACCAGGTTTAGGTGGATTTGAACAGGTTTTAGATGGATTTAAGTTAAAACAGAAGTCAAATGTTTGTTTGAAGAAAAGCAGAAGAGGAACAGAGTGTGATGGAGGACGACATCAGGAAAAAAGGAGCTCTCTTTCTGCAGCAACAACGATTCGGAAAGGTACCAGACCTGGACTAAACCCAGTCTAACCCTGGTCTAACTCTGGTCTAACTTTGGTCTAACTCTGGTCTAACTTTGGTCTAACTTTGGTCTAATGTTGGTCTAACTTTGGTCTAACTTTGGTCTAATTCTGGTCTAACTCTGGTCTAGCCCTGGTCTAACTTTGGTCTAAACCTGGTCTAACTCTGGTCTAATTCTGGTCTAACTCTAGTCTAACTCTGGTCTAACCCTGGTCTAACTTTGGTCTAACTTTGGTCTAATTCTGGTCTAACTTTGGTCTAACTTTGGTCTAACTCTGGTCTAACTCTGGTCTAACCCGGTCCAACCCTGGTCTAACCCAGTCTAAACCCAGTCTAACCCGGTCTAACCCAGTCTAAACCCGGTCTAACCCGGTCTAACCCGGTCTAAACCCGGTCTTGTCCGGTCTAACCTGGTCTAACCCCAGTCTAACCCCGGTCTAACCCAGTCTAACCCCGGTCTAACCCAGTCTAACCCTGGTCTAACCCGGTCTAACCCAGTCTAACCCCAGTCTAACCCGGTGTAACCCTGGTCTAACCTTGGTCTAACCCAGTCTAACCCCGGTCTAACCCTGGTCTTGTCCGGTCTAACCCAGTCTAACTCCGGTCTTGTCCTGTCTAACCCAGTCTAACCCCGGTCTAACCCAGTCTAACCCAGTCTAACCCGGTCTAACCTTGGTCTTGTCCGGTCTAACCCAGTCGAACTCCAGTCTTGTCCTGTCTAACCCAGTCTAACCCCGGTCTAACCCGGTCTAACCCAGTCTAACCCTGGTCTTGTCCGGTCTAACCCAGTCTAACTCCGGTCTTGTCCTGTCTAACCCAGTCTAACCCCGGTCTAACCCAGTCTAACCCGGTCTAACCTTGGTCTAACTCTGGTCTAACTCTGGTCTAACTCTGGTCTAACCCTGGTCTAACCCGGTCTAACCCCGGTCTAACCCAGTCTAACCCTGGTCTAACCCGGTCTAACCCAGTCTAACCCCAGTCTAACCCGGTGTAACCCTGGTCTAACCTTGGTCTAACCCAGTCTAACTCCAGTCTTGTCCTGTCTAACCCAGTCTAACCCCGGTCTAACCCGGTCTAACCCAGTCTAACCCTGGTCTTGTCCGGTCTAACCCAGTCTAACTCCGGTCTTGTCCTGTCTAACCCAGTCTAACCCCGGTCTAACCCAGTCTAACCCAGTCTAACCCGGTCTAACCTTGGTCTAACTCTGGTCTAACTCTGGTCTAACTCTGGTCTAACCCTGGTCTAACTCCGGTCTAACTCCGGTCTAACTCTGGTCTAACTCTGGTCTAACCCCGGTCTAACTCTGGTCTAACTCTGGTCTAACCCTGGTCTAACTCTGGTCTAACCCTGGTCTAACTCTGGTCTAACTCTGGTCTAACCCTGGTCTAACTCTGGTCTAACCCTGGTCTAACTCTGGTCTAACTCTGGTCTAACTCTGGTCTAACCCCGGTCTAACCCTGGTCTAACCCGGTCTAACCCCGGTCTAACCCGGTCTAACCTTGGTCTAACTCTGGTCTAACTCTGGTCTAACTCTGGTCTAACCCTGGTCTAACTCCGGTCTAACTCCGGTCTAACTCCGGTCTAACTCTGGTCTAACTCTGGTCTAACCCGGTCTAACTCTGGTCTAACTCTGGTCTAACCCTGGTCTAACTCTGGTCTAACCCTGGTCTAACTCTGGTCTAACTCTGGTCTAACCCTGGTCTAACTCTGGTCTAACCCTGGTCTAACTCTGGTCTAACTCTGGTCTAACTCTGGTCTAACCCCGTTCTAACCCTGGTCTAACCCGGTCTAACCCCGGTCTAACCCGGTCTAACCCTGGTCTAACCCGGTCTAACCCGGTCTAACCCTGGTCTTATCCGGTCTAACCTGGTTTAACAATGGTCTAACCTGGTTTTCTCCAGTCTAACCCGGTCTAACCCTGGTCTAACCCGGTCTAACCCCGGTCTAACCCGGTCTAACCCTGGTCTTGTCCGGTCTTGTCCACAGAAATGGCGGCGGGTGTGGGCGGTGCTGTTCAGGGAGAGCGTGTGTTCAGTTTCGAGGCTGGAGTTCTTCGAGTGTAAAGATGGAGCTGAACGCAGCGACAGGAGCCTCAGGAAGCAGCAGGAGAACAAGAAGGTGACACAGAGTCTCACACGGTCACCTTTATCTGCACAACACCTTCCCATTCAAAAGTGTATCTGTAGGTGATCTGTTTGTCTGTAGGTGATCCGTTTGTCTGTAGATGATCCATTTGTCTGTTCTGTTTGTCTGTAGGTGATCTGTTTGTCTGTTCTGTTTGTCTGTAGGTGATCTGTTTGTCTCTAGGTGATCTGTTTGTCTGTAGGTGATCCGTTTGTCTGTCGGTGATCTGTTTGTCTGTAGGTGATCTGTTTGTCTGTAGGTGATCTGTTTGTCTGTAGGTGATCCGTTTGTCTGTTCTGTTTGTCTGTAGGTGATCTGTTTGTCTGTCGGTGATCTGTTTGTCTGTATGTCTGTAGGTGATCTGTTTGTCTGTATGTCTGTAGGTGATCCGTTTGTCTGTATGTCTGTAGGTGATCTGTTTGTCTGTATGTCTGTAGGTGATCCGTTTGTCTGTGGGTGATCTGTTTGTCTGTAGGTGATCTGTTTGTCTGTAGGAGAGCCGTTTGTCTGTATGTCTGTAGGTGATCCGTTTGTCTGTAGGTGATCTGTTTGTCTGTAGGTGATCTGTTTGTCTGTAGGAGAGCCGTTTGTCTGTATGTCTGTAGGTGATCCGTTTGTCTGTATGTCTGTAGGTGATCCGTTTGTCTGTATGTCTGTAGGTGATCCGTTTGTCTGTTCTGTTTGTCTGTAGGTGATCTGTTTGTCTGTAGGTGATCCGTTTGTCTGTTCTGTTTGTCTGTAGATGATCTGTTTGTCTGTCGGTGATCTGTTTGTCTGTAGGTGAGCCGTTTGTCTGTATGTCTGTAGGTGATCCGTTTGTCTGTATGTCTGTAGGTGATCCGTTTGTCTGTATGTCTGTAGGTGATCCGTTTGTCGACCTGTATCCGAGTCTCGGCGGTCGATGTGGACGGTGTTCCCAGAGACACTGCGGCGTTTCTGATCGAGACGACGGAGAAGATCTTTGTTTTCGCCGCAGACAGGCTCCAGGTGGATGACTGGACGCAAAGCCTCTGTGAGATGGCCTTCCCTGTAGGTGATCTGTTTGTCTGTAGGTGATCTGTTTGTCTGTAGGTGATCCGTTTGACTGTAGGTCATTCGTTTGTCTGTAGGTCATCCGTTTGTCTGTAGGTGATCTGTTTGTCTGTAGGTGATCTGTTTGTCTGTAGGTGATCTGTTTGTCTGTTCTGTTTGTCTGTAGGTGATCCGTTTGACTGTAGGTCATCCGTTTGTCTGTAGGTGATCCGTTTGTCTGTAGGTGATCTGTTAGTCTATAGGTGATCCGTTTGTCTGTAGGTGATCTGTTTGTCTGTAGGTGATCCATTTGTCTGTAGGTGATCTGTTTGTCTGTTCTCTTTTTCTGTAGGTGATCCGTTTGTCTGTAGGTGATCCGTTTGTCTGTTCTGTTTGTCTGTAGGTGATCCATTTGTCGGTTCTGTTTGTCTGTAGGTGATCCGTTTGTCTGTTCTGTTTGTCTGTAGGTGATCTGTTTGTCTGTTCTGTTTGTCTGTAGGTGATCCGTTTGTCGGTTCTGTTTGTCCGTAGGTGATCCGTTTGTCTGTTCTGTTTGTCTGTAGGTGATCCGTTTGTCTGTAGGTGATCCGTTTGTCTGTTCTGTTTGTCTGTAGGTGATCCGTTTGTCTGTTCTGTTTGTCTGTAGGTGATCCGTTTGTCTGCAGGTGATCCGTTTTCTACAATGTCTGGAATATTTACAGTGAAATATTGTCAAAAAACAACAGTAAAAGCCAAACCTGTTTATGACTGAGTAAATACACAGAATCATTTAAAAAAAAAAACTGTTTACAACTTTATTTTTACAGATAGATCATGTGGCAAATACAAAACACAGTAAAATTACAAAAACATACAGTAACATGAAACCTTGTCCTGTACAACTTATAATTGCATTGTGTCTGTGCCGTACTGTTAATGTCCACATTTACAGAGACAAGTCAGTATTACAGTCTTTCACGGTAAATTTGACCGTTTGTTTTTACAGTGTAGACCATGACCATCTGATTACATGGCTCTTTGTCTGGACCTAAATGAAACATATTTATGTAAAAACAGCAGCTGTCTCATAAACCGGACTCAGGTTCATCTGGAGCTGAGTCAGAGGAAAGCTGTTTTAAACCAGATCTGCTCTGAATTCATTCAAGAAAACATCTCTTCACCTTCAGTTTCACAGTTTAACAAATATCAACTTGTGGCAGAAAATGAAACCAAAACAGAACCAAGACAGAACCAAACTGGATGATGTTTTTGTGGGTAAAAGTTGGGATGGGCCTGGGTCTAAATGTGTGTGTGCTGCAGATGAACTGGACTGAACCTGGACTGAAGAGAGGCAGCTCTAAGAGAGGACCCAGACCAGACCCTCACCCGGACCAGGGCCCGGGTCAGGGCCCGGGTCAGGGTCCGGGTCAGGGCCTGGGGATGGAGGACAACAGCCTGTACAGCCAACGGGAAACAGGTACAGGATTCTGGGAAGACTGGGTTTAGACCTGGTTTAGACCTGGGTAGAACGGGTTAGAATTAGCCACATAGCTCCAGAGGCTAATGTTAGCACTGATCTTGTTTAGATTGAATGGAGCATCAGTTAGCGAGCTAATCCACAACTGAGGCCGATCCATAAACATGTCCAGGTCTAAATCTGGTCTAAACCAAGTGTAAACCAGGTCTAAACTTGGACTAAACAAGGTCTAAACTAAAACTTGAGTTCGGAGGGAACAGAGGCTGAATTCAGATGTGGTTAGTGTCGCGCTGTTATTTTTAGAAACCTCAGCTGAAGAAGTAAACGAACAGGAAGTGGGGTTTGTGTGACAGGAAGTCGACCCAGAAATACTCCCCTCATTTTATTTTAGCTCAAACTCAAACTGAATAAGGACTGATTTTAGTTTTGAACAATGAAAATCTGCTCAAATCCAGCTAAAACCTGTTAAGATCCCTCTAAAACCTGTTCAGATCCCTCTAAAAACCTGTTAAGATCAATTTACACAGATGTATGCGATTGTCATTTTAGTCAAAAACTGGAGACATGTTTTTACAGTTTAGGACATTAGTCCGTTGTAGTGTGTTTCTTACTGCAGCCACTTCCTGTTCAAGGAGGAAGTTGTTGTGTGAAGATAAAGCTGAGGTCACTGGACAAAACCGCAGAAAGTTTCCACGACTCAACTGCACTCGGCTCTGAACACAACAGAAGTGAGACAAACGCAGCAGAAAACGTCTCACACACAGCTGTTCACGCGTCAGTCTGAGCGAGGAGGGTTCCAGCTGGTGTAGTCCTGGTTAGACCGGGTTTAGACCGGGTTTAGACTGCACTTTTGGACAGCTGTGACCCACTTGACATTAAACAGACCCAGGACTGGATCGGGTCTGAGTGAGTCCTGGGCCAAAGGCAACAAATGTTTAAATTTGTCAGCTTTTAATGTAAAGTTTTGATCAAAAGTTGCTGAAATTGTGTAAAAAATGTGCGTTGTCTGAACACAGTTAAAAAGTGGCTCTGAGTTTAGATCCCTCTAAACCTTAGAGCGTTTAGAGCAGTGGTGTCAAACTCAAAGTGGTGAGCGGCCAATATAGTTAATAAGAATCCTTTCAGAGGCCGAAGATGATGAAATTTATAAGCTTTCATTAAATTTTGAATGTGAGATTTCATCTATATTTGAGTCTTACATAAGTTATATTTTAACATTAATTTGCTCCTTGTATGGAAACTGTTTGTAGTTGGATTTGAACAGGTTTTAGTTGGATTTGAACAGGTTTAAGTCACATTTGAAGAGGTTTTAGATGGATATGAACTGATTTTAATTGGATTTGAAGAGGTTTTAGTTGAATTTGAACACGTTTTAGTTGAATCTGAACAGGTTTTAGTCGAATTTGAATAGGTTTTGGATAGTTTTAACAGGTTTTATTTATATTTGTAGCAAAAATCAAATCTATTAAAAACTAGTGCCAACAATATCACTGTCCACATTTATTGAAGGGCCACATAAAACATTGCAAAGGACCGCATTTGGCCCCCGGGCCTTGAGTTTGACATGTGTGGTTTAGAGGGATCTAAACTTTGAAATGGATTTGAACAGGTTTGAGAGGGATTTGACTTAGTTTTAGATGGATCTGATCAGGTCTAGGGGGTTCTGAACAGGTTTTAGAGGGATTTGAAACACCTTTAGAAGGCTCTGAACAGGTCTAGGGGGATCTGAACAGGTTTTGGATGAGGTGACAGAACCATGTTAAAGTGTCTTGTCTGTCCCGGTCCAGTGGGGTTCCGGGTCGGGATCCGCAGGACTGAGGCGTCCGAGCGCTGCAGACTGAAGGGAGAGGCCATGCTCCGGGCCGACACCGACGCTCTGATCCTACTGGACCGGACTGGACAGGTGCTGTTCACCTGGCCCTACAGATACCTGCGCCGCTTCGGACGGGACAAGGTGAGTGGAATCAGGGTTTCAGGGAAATTTAACTTGTTTTTTTTTAAAATTATTATTATTTAATTGGATTCCAACAAGTTTCAGATGGATTTGAGCAGGTTTTCGATGGATTTGATAAGGCTTCAGTTGGATTTACCTGGACCTGACCTGGTTTTCCTGGGATTTGTCTCCTCAGAGCACCTTCTCCTTCGAGGCGGGCCGGCGCTGCGACTCTGGAGAGGGCAGTTTCGAGTTCGACACCAGACTCGGAAACGAGGTGTTCTTCGCCGTAGAAACCGCCATCAACCTGCAGCGACGGTCCCTCCCACAGAGACAGACCTCCACCGGATTGGACAGCCACCCGCCAATCAGCCGCAGCCTGCCGCCCCGCCCCCAGGTCAGTACCCGCCAGGAGGGTTTAGAGGGATCTGGACAGGGTTTAGAGAGATCTGGATGGGTTTAGAGAGATCTGGACAGGGTTTAGAGGGATCTGGACAGGTTTAGAGGGATCTGGATGGGTTTAGAGGGATCTGAACAGGGTTTAGAGGGATCTGGACGGGTTTAGAGAGATCTGGACAGGTTTAGAGAGATCTGGACAGGGTTTAGAGGGATCTGGACAGGTTTAGAGGGATCTGGATGGGTTTAGAGGGATCTGGACGGGTTTAGAGAGATCTGGATGGGTTTAGAGGGATCTGAACAGGGTTTAGAGGGATCTGAACAGGTTTAGAGAGTTCTGGACAGGTTTCAGTTGGATTTAGGCAGGTTTCAGTTGCATTTGAACAGGTTTTGTCTGGTCCCACAGGAGCCTGAGGGGGTGTACAGTTTGGTGAAGGAGTCGACTCTGCAGGGTTCATCACAGCGCCCCCTCTTGGTACGGTGGATGCTGAGGTCAAGGTCACAGCACTTTATCTGGGTCACATTTATAATCGTAACAGTCACTCGGGATTTAATTAAAATGGCTGCTTTAAAAACACGTTAAAAATACTGACTCAAAACTAACAAGTGACTGAAAAAGAGGCAACACCAGAGTAAACATAAACCGACACAGAAGAGAGTCAGAAAATCTTATAAAAATGATGTTCATTTATATTTATTGTAAATGAACAAAAAGGTGCAGTATTTTCTTGTTGTTTCCTGTTAAACTCAGAGTCGTCTGGCGCCCCCGGTGGACAAGACGCTGACTGCAGTGAAGAGCCTGACGCTTGAAAACCGGGACATCCTGTTCTTCATAAAAAACAGGTCAAAATGATCTCAAGCTGCCCTCTGCCCTGTGACCCCGCCCCCTCAGCAACAGACCACGCCCCCGGTACATCTGGCCACGCCCCCAACGCCGCAGACAAGATGTACTCTCAGATCGGACCCGAACGAAAGAAGAAACAGAAGGCACCGTACGAACCAAACGGAGCCGTGAGTCTCTCTTATCTCAACAGAACCAGAACCAGAGACAGAACCAGAGACAGAACCAGGGACAGAACCAGGGACAGAACCAGAGACAGAGACAGAACCAGGGACAGAACCAGAGACAGAACCAGAGACAGAGACAGAACCAGAGACAGAACCAGGGACAGAACCAGAGACAGAACCAGAGACAGAACCAGAGACAGAACCAGAGACAGAACCAGGGACAGAACCAGAGACAGAACCAGAGACAGAGACAGAACCAGAGACAGAACCAGGGACAGAACCAGAGACAGAACCAGAGACAGAACCAGAACCAGAGACAGAACCAGGGACAGAACCAGAGACAGAACCAGAGACAGAACCAGAGACAGAGACAGAACCAGAGACAGAACCAGGGACAGAACCAGAGACAGAACCAGAGACAGAACCAGAGACAGAGACAGAACCAGAGACAGAGACAGAACCAGGGACAGAACCAGAGACAGAACCAGAGACAGAACCAGAGACAGAACCAGAGACAGAACGAGACAGAGACAGAACCAGGGACAGAACCAGAGACAGAACCAGAGACAGAGACAGAACCAGAGACAGAACCAGAGACAGAACCAGAGACAGAACCAGGGACAGAACCAGAGACAGAACCAGAGACAGAGACAGCACCAGAGACAGAGACAGAACCAGGGACAGAACCAGAGACAGAACCAGAGACAGAGACAGAACCAGAGACAGAACCAGAGACAGAACCAGAGACAGAACCAGAGACAGAGACAGCACCAGAGACAGAGACAGAACCAGAGACAGAACCAGAGACAGAACCAGAACCAGAACCAGAACCAGAACCAGAACCAGAGACAGCACCAGAGACAGAGACAGAACCAGGGACAGAACCAGAGACAGAACCAGAGACAGAGACAGAACCAGAGACAGAACCAGAGACAGAACCAGAGACAGAACCAGAGACAGAGACAGAACCAGAGACAGAGACAGAACCAGAGACAGAACCAGAGACAGAACCAGAACCAGAACCAGAACAAGACCAAGAGAAGACAGAGACAGAACCAGGGACAGAACCAGAGACAGAACCAGAGACAGAGACAGAACCAGGGACAGAACCAGAGACAGAACCAGAGACAGAGACAGAACCAGAGACAGAACCAGAGACAGAACCAGAGACAGAACCATTAAATTAAACAGAACTTTTTGATTCTAACAGAATTCTGTGTTTTCAGTTTGAGGCGAGCCACAGTTTCGAGTCTGAGTACTCTCTGCCCTTTGACCTGCTGACCCTGGGCCTGGTGACCCCTGACCCTGTAGACCTAGACAACGTGAGGATACAGCACCCCCCGGCGGCCGACCCTCTTTACGACAGCATCAACGAGTTTCACGTCAGAGGCGTGTTCTACAGCAACAAACCGGAGCACATCTACGACGAACCGGAAGGCTGCCACGCCAAAGGTCAGAGGTCGTCACAAACACAGAGCAAAGGTCAGAGGTCGTCACACACACAAAGCCCTAATTTTTTATTTTATTTTGTGTCTCATTTCAGGACTGGGCGCTGGAGCCAAAATGGCGTCGGTCTGCGCTTCTCTTTACGACGAGCCCGAGGAGATGAGAGGAGAGGCCTGGAGGATCATGGGAACGGAGCAGGACCCCAGGGGGCACGAGTTCCCGTACAACCCCCGAGTGGACGACTACGCTGTTCCCAAACGTACTCAGAGGGCCTTCCCCGAGCCGTCCTGCCCCGACGACGAGGAGCTGGAGCAGGACCCGGAGCAGGACCCGGAGCAGGGGCAGGGGCAGGAGCAGGGGCATGGGCAGGAGCAGGGGCAGGGGCAGGACCCGGAGCAGGGGCAGGAGCAGGGGGCAGAGGAAAGGGACTCATGGTACAAAAACGTGATGAACAAGACCGAATAGAAGCATTAAAACAATGTGGCAGCCTTTTCTGCTTTTATTTGATCTAAAACTAAAACTGAACCAAGTCTCATTAAAAAAAATACCATCACCTCAAACCTTTCTCTGACCTCTGACCTCTGACCTCTGACTTTGGTGTCAGTCCGTTGTGATCCTGTGATTATCTCTGTTGATATTTATCCACTTTTCACTTCCTTTTCGTTTTTTTTGTTTGTTTGTTTGGTTTTTTTGTGCCAAGGGAGCAGACTGAACATGACGTTACATTCTGATGTCATAAAGTCACATTTCTGTTCTATTTTGCTGTAAATCTGGTGGTGCTCTTTGTGTTTGAATAAAGTCTTGCTCGTGTCAAACTTTAAACTAAATCCAGATGCTTACGTCTAAACTACTGCGACACAGGCCTCGACCTCATGACCTTTACCTGCTGACCTCAGGTGAAGTAACACCTGTAACACCTGCTGTATTTTTATCGTCTTTACTTTAATAAAATATGACAGCAGTGATCGAGAGTCTTTCCAGGGGTTTTTTTATTCGGTTTTCATTTAATAAATTATAATGTAAAATTTATATTAATGTATTTCAATAAACATCATGAACCAAACTAGTGTCCATTGTTTTTTATCAACAGCAAAACAACACAATTTACAGGTAAATATTTTCAAACGTTTAATAAATGGCATAAGTCTAAGTTTATGTCTGTGTTTATTTTGTGACAATTTAGACCAGAATGATGCTGATCAAACTTACTGTAACGAGTGAAGAATTATAGCACACGTGTCAAACTCAAGGCCCAGGGGCCAAAACTCTGCATTAATCAGAGATAAAGGCACTAAACTCTTCTAAAGGTCTGTAACAGGGAACAATGCTGCTGTATAAAGAGACATAATGACACTAAACACCGGTAATTAGTTTAAAGAGGCCAAAAATAGGGCTTACTGGGGAGGCACATTATTATTTATTTATTATTAAAATGTTGCTTAATTTATTTTTAAAAGCACTTAACTGTGCTCGTTCACCTGGAGCTACAAAGGTACGTCTACCATTCTGCCTCTAGGAGTTTCTTTTAGTTTAATTCACTTTATCAGCTTCACTGTAGCCTTTATTAAAGCCTTTCCCCTCAGCTCTCGTGTTAGCAGCTAACGTTAGCCCTTGAACTCAAAAGTTAAAGCGACCAAATAAACGAGAACTGATTAATTAAGAATTCACTGTGTATATGTAAGTGTTATTGCGTTAGTGTTATTTTTGTTATACTAAAATGTATTGAAGTATACTGTTCTTTAAATACAATTGTCCTTTTTTAACTTACATTTTCATTGAAGAAATAAAATAAGAATGCACCAAATAAGGGCAACAGCTGATTTTCCATCAACTGTAGATTTAAACCTGTGCAGACTCATGACTGATGTTACTGATGTTCAGTGTTACTGTCTTTGCACTGGGTTCAGACCCTGTTCTGCAGATAAAGTGGATGAAGACTGGCACAAACTGATGAGGATTCACAAAAGGATGAGTGAAAATGACCCAAAAAAGAAAGGTCATGTTAAAAACAAACTGAAGTGATAAAATTGAATAAAAGCTTCTAAAAGGACTCACTGTCGCCACTTTGGGGTTAACACCAGTGAGTTACAGAGCGGTGCATTCTGGGAGCTCTGCAGAGTGTGGGACTGTCCTGAAGAGGGCGTTTTTACAGAGTTTTAAGAAAGAGTCACAGTGAAACAGACTTTAGTGAAAGTTTTAGGTTGAAATAAAGAGTCACAAGAGTCAGATTCTGAGAGGCTTTATTGTTGTTGCTGTTCACATGCAGACAGGGGCGGAGCTTAGAGGTAGCGAGGGCGGGGCTTAGAGGTAGAGAGGGTGGGGCTTAGAGGTAGACAGGGGCGGGTCTTAGAGGTAGAGAGGGCGGGGCTTAGAGGTAGACAGGGACGGACTTTAGAGGTAGAGAGGGTGGGGTTAGTGGTAGAGGGGGCGGGGCTTAGAGATAGAGGGGCGGGGCTTAGAGGTAGACAGGAACAGGAAGTGAGGTAGGGGCCAGTTTATGAATCTCTCCTTCTTCTAAAACCTGTTCAAATCCAACTAAAACCTGTTTAACTCCAACTAAAACCTGTTCCAGACTTCTTCTGTGACACTTGAGGCCAGTTCGGAGAAATCACAGCTAAAACAGAATAAAAACAGAGAAGAACTGTGCCTCTGACGTTAAACAGTGTGTGTCGCTCTGAAGCACTGTCTGTACATTCATGTGGACAGGGACAGACTCCTGGGCAGGTAGACAGGTGAGGTTCAAGGGTGAGGTTCACAGGTGAGCAGCGTTCACAGAAATGACTTATACATGATGTTTTTATATTTACACTTCATGCTTCTCAGTCGTTGCCTTTTTGTTAAAATACTGATTTACTCTACATTTCAAACTTCTTTCACTTAGACGTCAAAACTGTATTAATTCTGCTCCAACAGCAGTGTCTCGGTGGCCTTTACAGACTGTCCCTAAAACGACTGATTATTTCATTATTTATTCAATATTTAAGCGTGCAAGTTCAAAATCTCTAAATGAGAGACTTGAACAGAAATGTGAATGATATCAGAGGCTGACCCTGAGACGCAGAGGCGGAGCTACGATGGAACTACTGCAGCGAGACGGAGACGGGTCGAGACAAACCACTGCAAACAAGCACATTTACAGAAGGAACTCAGACTGTGGATAAACATGGACGCCGTGATGTCACTTCCTGTTTGCTCGTTAATGGAAGGCGCCCTTTTCAAATTTGGAATTGTTTTAAAACTGGTGATCGTGTGCGTCTAGTCGCCTGGTTTATTTGTGTTTGATTCTACAAGCAACACTAAATGCTGTTTCACATCAGACCACATAAATCCAGAATTAGTCCTAGCTGAACCGAGCACTGGCACAGGTCCAGTTAAATAGCCTCATGGAGCATCTTTGTCAAAACAGCCTCCGGCAAATAATCAGGAACTGGACTAAACCTGAACTGAAAAGGATCAGGCCGTGTCCACATCAGGGTTTTATATTTTACAGTCAAACTAAAACCTGTTCAAATCCAACTGAGCCTTGTGTTTACTTTCAGGAAGAGTTTTGGTTCAGAGGTGACGACATAAGGTCCATCTTTAAACACAGCACTCCTCTGGTTAAGTTATGGTTTTAGTCCTGGTTGAGACCCGGTTGAGACCTGGTTTAGTCCTGGTCTGGGGGCTGAGGGGAGGAGTGTGAGGAAGTGGAGGAAGCATCAGAGGAAGGTGATGAAGACTCGTGTTGTTCGGATGAATGTCCTGCGTCGGCCGTCGTAGCTGCTCCCATAAGCCCCGCCCCCTCCCCAGTCAGCCCTGCCCCTTCTTCCTCGGCCACGCCCCCTCGCGACGTCACAAACTGCAGGTGCGGCACGAGCCCCGCCTCCTTCTCCTTGAGCAGATCCGGGGGCAGGTACGAGTGGAGGTCCACGTCGAACGGGGATCCTGATTCGCTGGCGTTGGCTCCGCCCCCCGCGCTAGCCCCGCCCCTCCTCGTTTTGGCGCGAGGCGGGGCGGGGGTCGGGAGCAGGGACTGGATTTTGGGGAGCCAGCGTTTACGGACTCGGCGAGCGTTGGTGCACATGTCGGCCGCGATCACGTTCATCTCACTCTCTTTGAAGTTCGGAGCGAAGTTCTGACAGTACACTGTGGACGGACAGGGTTAGAACCGGGTTAGACCTGGGTTAGACCTGGGTTAGAACCCAGGTTAGACCTGGGTTAGACCTGGTTTAGTCCCGTAAGTCCATGAAAATCTTTTTCAGTCCCACAGCTCTTGAGGACTACTGCTTCACAAAATCCACCACAGACCCCAAATCTAAATAAAACAAAATCAAATCCAAATCTGTTCAGATTTATCTAATCCTAATAAAACTTGTTGAAATTCATCTAAAACCTGATTAAAACTGAACAGTTAGATAGATCCAGATGCTAGATGTAGTTTTACTTAAAGCCAAGTGTACAATCCTAGGTCCATCCTCAATCTGGTCTAAATATGTCTAAAAAAGTTATGAACATGGTCTAAATCCTGGTTCAGTCCTGGTCTAGGTCAGGTCTAGCAGGTCTTACGTTTGACAGTGTTCAGGACCCTGTTGTCCAGTGGTTTTCGGCTCGGATCATTGGTCGAGGAGCGGATCCCAGTCCCACAGCTATTGGCCAACGTGTTTCTATGGAAACAAACAAATGCACCTTTAGAAACAATCCTTTATAGATTTTACTGAAGACCAGGTCTAAACCAGGTCTGAACCAGGTCTAAACCAGGTCTAAACCAGGTCTGAACCAGATCTAAACCAGGTCTGGTTCAATCTGGTCCCAGTTTGGTCCCGGTCTGGTCTGGTCTAGTCCCGGTCTGATCTAGTCCCAGTCTGTTCTGGTCCTGGTCTGGTCCCGGTATGGTCCGGTCCCAGGCTGGTCTGGGGTCTGGTCTAGTCCCAGTCTGGTCTGGTCTAGTCCCGGTCTGGTCCGGTCTGGTCTAGTCCCGGTCTAGTCCGGTCTAGTCCTGGTATGGTCTAGTCCTGGTCTAGTCTCGGTCTAGTCCCGGTCTAGTCCCGGTCTAGTCCCGGTCTAGTCATGGTCTAGTCCCGGTCTAGTCCCGGTCTAGTCCCGGTATGGTCTAGTCATGGTCTAGTCCCGGTCTAGTCTCGGTCTAGTCTCGGTCTAGTCCCGGTCTAGTCCCGTTCTAGTCTCGGTCTAGTCCCGGTCTAGTCCCGGTCTAGTCCCGGTCTAGTCTCGGTCTAGTCCCGGTCTGGTCCTGGTCTGGTCCCGGTCTAGTCCCGGTCTAGTCCCGGTATGGTCTAGTCCTGGTCTAGTCCCGGTCTAGTCCCAGTCTAGTCCTGGTCTAGTCCTGGTCTGGTCCCGGTCTAGTCCTGGTCTAGTCCCGGTCTGGTCCCGGTATGGTCTAGTCATGGTCTAGTCCCGGTCTAGTCCCGGTCTAGTCCCGGTATGGTCTAGTCATGGTCTAGTCCCGGTCTAGTCATGGTCTAGTCCCGGTCTAGTCCCGGTCTAGTCCCGGTCTAGTCTCGGTCTAGTCCCGGTCTAGTCCCGGTCTAGTCTCGGTCTAGTCTCGGTCTATTCCCGGTCTGGTCTAGTCCTGGTCTAGTCCCAGTCTAGTCTCGGTCTAGTCCCGGTCTAGTCCCAGTCTAGTCCCGGTCTAGTCCCGGTCTAGTCCCGGTATGGTCTAGTCATGGTCTAGTCCCGGTCTAGTCTCGGTCTAGTCTCGGTCTAGTCCCGGTCTAGTCCCGTTCTAGTCTCGGTCTAGTCCCGGTCTAGTCCCGGTCTAGTCTCGGTCTAGTCCCGGTCTGGTCCTGGTCTGGTCCCGGTCTAGTCCCGGTCTAGTCCCGGTATGGTCTAGTCCTGGTCTAGTCCCGGTCTAGTCCCAGTCTAGTCCTGGTCTAGTCCTGGTCTGGTCCCGGTCTAGTCCTGGTCTAGTCCCGGTCTGGTCCCGGTATGGTCTAGTCATGGTCTAGTCCCGGTCTAGTCCCGGTCTAGTCCCGGTATGGTCTAGTCATGGTCTAGTCCCGGTCTAGTCCCGGTATGGTCTAGTCATGGTCTAGTCCCGGTCTAGTCCCGGTATGGTCTAGTCATGGTCTAGTCCCGGTCTAGTCCCGGTCTAGTCATGGTCTAGTCCCGGTCTAGTCCCGGTCTAGTCTCGGTCTAGTCCCGGTCTAGTCCCGGTCTAGTCTCGGTCTAGTCTCGGTCTATTCCCGGTCTGGTCTAGTCCTGGTCTAGTCCTGGTCTAGTCCCAGTCTAGTCTCGGTCTAGTCCCGGTCTAGTCCCGGTCTAGTCCCGGTCTAGTCCGGTCTGGTACCTGTCGAAGAAGGTGGCGAGCAGTCTCCGCAGCAGGACCTTGTGTTTGACCCCGGCACAGAGGTGACAGTTCATGAGTTGACCCCGGGTCATGAAGACCCCAGACCCGGCCACCAGCTCCAGCTTCTGTCCCGGGTCGCCCTCGGCGTACAGCGCCGGGTGGCACCGGTACCCGATCTGACTCACCAGACTCGCCGGCAGAGCCATGTTGTCCCGGCCAATCAGCACGCAGGGCCGCCGCTCGTTAGCCAATGGGAGCTGCAGCACGTCCAGCTTCTCCGGGACTGGACACGGAGACAGGACAGACCATCAGACTGGGACCTGTGATGTCACAAAGTCCAGCCGGGACAGTGTGATGTCACAAAGCCCAGCCGGAACCTGTGATTTTGGGGTGCAGGCGTTACGTTGTGATGTCATAACGTACCGTAGGGGTACAGGTGCTGGTAGAGGCTGGTGCTGACGGTGTTGCTGTAGAAATCGTCGTCCAGTTCTTCTTCTGTGGGCTGAGACGGACTGGAGCCAGGACTACAGCGGCCCCCTGGTGGCAGCAGGAAGGACTGCAGCGGTCCCACACCTGAGCCCAGGTAACACAGAGCCCCGCCCCTCGCCTCGGACCTGAGCAGACCAGGTAGGAGGGTTAATCCAACTAAAACCTTTGTTAAATCTCTCCAAAACCTTTGTTAAATCCCTCCAAAACCTGTTCAGTTCCCTCTAAAACCTGTTCAGTTCCCTCTAAAACCTGTTCAGATCCCTCTAAAACCTGTTCAGTTCCCTCTAAACCCTGTTCAGATCCCTCTAAAACCTGTTCTGATCCCTCTAAACCCTGTTCAGATCCCTCTAAACCCTGTTCAGATCCCTCTAAAGCCTGTTCAGATCCCTCTAAACCCTCTTCAGATCCCTCTAAACCCTCTTCAGATCCCTCTAAACCCTGTTCAGATCCCTCTAAACCCTGTTCAGATCCCTCTAAAGCCTGTTCAGATCCCTCTAAACCCTGTTCAGTTCCCTCTAAACCCTGTTCAGATCCATCTAAACCCCAGGTACAACCTGTTGTCCTGGTCCTGCTCCTCGTTGGGAGTGTCGGCTCGTTCCTGTTTGATTCTGCTCACGGCCAGCAGCAGTTCTTCGGAGCTGAGACAGGGCTGGTCCGGGCTGGGCTGCTGCTGCCTCTGGGGGGCGCTCTGCTGGACCCCAGAGGACTCGAACCCGCCCAACTCGTCAGCTGGGGTCTGGAGCAGACACAAGCAGGGTAAACACAAACAGAGAGCAGGGTTTGAGTGGGGTTTAAGCTGGTTTTGAGTAGGGTATGAGCTGGGTTTGAGCGGGATATGAGCGGGGTATGAGCGGGATTTGAGTGGGGTATGAGCTGGGTTTGGGGGGGGGTGGGCGGGGTATGAGTGGTGTTTGAGCGGGGTATGAGCAGGATATGAGCTGGGTTTCAGCTGGGTTTCAGCGGGGTATGAGCGGGATATGAGCGGGGTATGAGCGGGGTTTCAGCAGGAAATGAGCGGGGTTCGAGCGGGGTATGAGCACGGTTTGAGTGGAGTTTGAGCGGGATATGAGCGGGGTTTGAGCTGGGTATGAGCAGGGTATGAGCGGGATATGAGCGGGCTTTAAGCTGGTTTTGAGTAGGGTATGAGCTGGGTTTGAGCGGGATATGAGCAGGGTTTCAGTGGGTTTCAGCTGGGTTTGTGTGGGGTATGAGTGGAGTATGAGCTGGGTTTGAGTGGGGTATGAGTGGGGTATGAGCTGACTTTGAGTGGGGTATGAGCGGGGTTTGAGTGGGGTATGAGCGGGGTATGAGCTGGGTTTGAGTGGGGTATGAGCGGGGTATGAGCCGGGTTTGAGTGGGGTATGAGCGGGGTATGAGCTGGGTTTGAGTGGGGTATGAGCGGGGTATGAGCCGGGTTTGAGTGGGGTATGAGCGGGGTATGAGCTGGGTTTGAGTGGGGTATGAGTGGAGTATGAGCTGGGTTTGAGTGGGGTATGAGTGGGGTATGAGCTGGCTTTGAGCGGAGTATGAACAGGGTTTGAGTGGGGTATGAGTGGGGTATGAGCTGGGTTTGAGTGGGGTATGAGCGGGGTATGAGCTGGGTTTGAGTGGGGTATGAGCGGGGTATGAGCCGGGTTTGAGTGGGGTATGAGCGGGGTATGAGCTGGGTTTGAGTGGGGTATGAGCGGGGTATGAGCCGGGTTTGAGTGGGGTATGAGCGGGGTATGAGCTGGGTTTGAGTGGGGTATGAGTGGAGTATGAGCTGGGTTTGAGTGGGGTATGAGTGGGGTATGAGCTGGCTTTGAGCGGAGTATGAGCAGGGTTTGAGTGGGGTATGAGTGGGGTATGAGCTGGGTTTGAGTGGGGTATGAGCGGGGTATGAGCTGGGTTTGAGTGGGGTATGAGCTGGGTATGAGCTGGGTTTGAGTGGTGTATGAGCGGAGGATGAGCTAGGTTTGAGTGGGGTATGAGCGGAGGATGAGCTGGGTTTGAGTGGGGTATGAGCGGAGTATGAGCTGGGTTTGAGTGGGGTATGAGCGGGGTATGAGCTGGGTTTGAGTGGGGTATGAGCGGAGGATGAGCTGGGTTTGAGTGGGGTATGAGCGCAGACCTGAGAGTCGCAGCAGAGTGGTGAAGAAGACGAGCAGCTCTTCATCAGCAGCAGCTCCATGCCTCTCTCCACGATGTTCTGGATCTGAAGGTATCCGGCCGTGTACATGAGCAGCAGCTGCTCCGACGGCGCCACCTTCAGGCGACCCGTGTAACAGAACGACAGGATCTGCTCGAAACACACCGGGGAAACGGAGGAGGGCAGCTCCAGAACCGAGGGCGACTCTGAGGACTGAGAGAGACCGGGTTAGACCAGAGAGAGACCAGAGAGAGACTGGGTTAGACCAGAGAGAGACCAGAGAGAGACTGGGTTAGACCAGAGAGAGACCAGAGAGAGACCAGAGAGAGACCGGGTTAAACCCGAGTTAGACCGGAGTTAGACCAGAGTTAGACCAGAGAGAGACTGGGTTAGACCAGAGAGAGACCAGAGAGAGACTGGGTTAGACCAGAGAGAGACCGGAGTTAGACCAGAGTTAGACCAGAGAGAGACTGGGTTAGACCAGAGTTAGACCGGAGTTAGACCGGAGTTAGACCAGAGTTAGACTGGTGTTAGACCAGAGTTAGACCAGAGTTAGACCAGAGTTAGACTGGCGTTAGACCAGCTTAGACCGGAGTTAGACCAGGTTAGACCGGAGTTAGACCGGAGTTAGACCAGGTTAGACCGGGTTAAACTGAGTTTAGACCAGATAAGAATCTGGTCTGAGTGGATTTGAGTTGGATTTCCATTGGCAGCACGTGACAACCAATCAGAGAAATGAAGAGTCATATAAGGCCCGCCCCTTTGTACATAAACAGTGATGATTGCCCTGGCTGTGGAGGGTCCTGACCCGGACTGACCTGGATCATGTGGGGCTCGGAGCTGAACAGGTCTCTGAAGTACAGCGAGGACGCAGCCAACACCGCGCGGTGGGCTTTGAAGACCCTGCCCTGGACCAGGATGGACACGTCACAGTACTGTCCCGACACCCGCTGCTCGTCCAGACTGTCCAAGACACTGCTGCCAAAGTCCGCCACCTCCAGCTGTAGCAGCCCCTCCGCCTCCGACATCCTGGGTCTGGGGTCTGGACCGGGGTCTTGGGTCAGTGTTAGTCTAGGTCTGGGGTCTGGGGGTTTTAGTCTGGGTCTAGGGTCTGGGGGTTTTAGTCTAGGTCTTGGGTCTGGGGGTTTTAGTCTAGGTCTTGGGTCTGGGGGTTTTAGTCTAGGTCTTGGGTCTGGGGGTTTTAGTCTGGGTCTGGGGTTTTATTCTGGGTCTGGGGTTTTAGTCTGGTTCTGGGGTTTTAGTCTGTGTCTAGGGTCTAGGGGTTTTAGTCTAGGTCTTGGGTCTGGGGGTTTTAGTCTGGGGTTTTATTCTGGGTCTGGGGTTTTAGTCTGGTTCTGGGGTTTTAGTCTGGGTCTAGGGTCTGGGGGTTTTAGTCTGGGTCTGGAGTATTAGTCTGTGTCTGGGGTTTTAGTCTGGGTCTGGGGGTTTTAGTCTGGGTCTGGGGGTTTTAGTCCGGGTCTGGGGTTTTAGTCTGGGTCTGGGGGTTTTAGTCCGGGTCTGGGGTTTTAGTCCGGGTCTGGGGGTTTTAGTCCGGGTCTGGGGTTTTAGTCTGGTTCTGGGGGTTTTAGTCTGGGTCTGGGGGTTTTAGTCCGGGTCTATGTTTAGGATTTTGAGTTTTTAGTCTGGTCTTGAAGGTCTAGAGGTTTGTGGGTGGATTTTAAAGGTCTGAGTTGTGGAGGGTCTTTCAGGTCTGGATCTGGATTTGGCAGGTCTTAAGGGTCTGGAGTCATGTTAAAACTGGTTCAGACCCAGGTCTTGGGCTAAAAACAGAGAAAAACAACATTAGACAGAAGAGTCGAAAGACCAGGTCTGGTCTAAGTCTGGTTTAGTCTGGTGTGCAGGACTAAACCAGGACTAAACTAGGTCTAAACCAGGCCTAGAGAAGGTCTAACTTGGTCTAGACCAGGTCTGTACCAGGTCTGAACCAGGTCTAAACCAGGTCTAAACCAGGAATAAACCAGGACTAAACCAGGTCTAAACCAGATCCAGACCAGGTCTAAACCAGGTCTAAGCAGGACTAGAACAGGTCTAAGCAGGACTAGAACAGGTCTAAGCAGGACTAGAACAGGTCTAAGCAGGACTAGAGTAAATACAGAGAGGAACACAGACAGTTAAAGATGCAGTGAGGCTCCGTCACAGAATTAGGACTAAACCTGGACTAAATCTGGACTACAGCAGACCTGGGACAAGACTGGTTCTGGACTCAGTGTGGTTCTTACCTCGGTCTGCATGAGCCTGTTCTGGTCCAGGGCTGGTCTCGGTCTGGATCTGGTCTTGGTCTGGTCTTGATCTGGATGTGAGGATGTGAGGGAGACGGAAGGAGGGAGGGAAGGAGTCATCTGAGGACACAGCTAATGCGGCTAACTGTCTGCAGAGGACACAGGCAGCCAATCAGAGAGCAGCATTCAGAGAGCAGCCAATCAGAGAGCAGCATTCAGAGAGCAGCCAATCAGAGAGCAGCATTCAGAGAGCAGCATTCAGAGAACAGCCAATCAGAGAGCAGCATTCAGAGAACAGCCAATCAGAGAGCAGCCAATCAGAGAGCAGCCAATCAGAGAGCAGCATTCAGAGAGCAGCCAATCAGAGAGCAGCCAATCAGAGAGCAGCCAATCAGAGAGCAGCATTCAGAGAGCAGCCAATCAGAGAGCAGCATTCAGAGAACAGCCAATCAGAGAGCAGCATTCAGAGAGCAGCCAATCAGAGAGCAGCCAATCAGAGAGCAGCATTCAGAGAGCAGCCAATCAGAGAGCAGCATTCAGAGAACAGCCAATCAGAGAGCAGCCAATCAGAGACCAGCCAATCAGAGAACAGCCAATCAGAGAGCAGCCAATCAGAGAGCAGCATTCAGAGAGCAGCCAA